>BMAT01004136.1:9520-22882 GCA_019649035.1 Elysia marginata | reverse complement strand
AAGAAGAAGAAGAAGAAAAGGTAGAGGAAGAAGAAGAAGACTAGGTAGGAGAACAGGAGCAAAAGTGGAAGAGGACCAAGAGAAAGATTTGGTGGTAGAGACGAGAGGAAAATGCTAAAGAAGAAAAATAAGACTATTATGAAGATGATTATTATGGAGAAAGAAGAAGAAGAAGAAAAACAAGAAGGAGGAGGACGAGCAGGAGGAGAAGGAGGAAGAGGAAGAGAAAAAAAAGTAGATTTGGTCGGTTAATTTGAATTTCAACGTCTCTTTCCAACTACAAGGTTATATCAGAGACGGCGTTTGGGACAATTGAAAGCGTGCTGCCACACTGTGATGTAAAGAGGGCTTGCATACACCACAACCACAACATTATTCTGAAACCGGGCCGACCAGACTTAGCACTAAATTTTTAATGCCAGACACTAGGCGAATCAGCTGCTAATACCATTTTTAAAGTCCTTGGTTTGACTAGGCTGGGGATCGAACCACGTACCCTCCGATCTCTGAGGCTAGGTCACAGAGTCGGTTGAGGAGCAGAAGAAGAAGAAAAAGAAGAAGAAGAAGAAGAAGAAGAAGAAGAAGAAGAAGGAGAAGAATAAAGAAGAAGAAGAAGAAGAAGAAGAAGAAGAAGAAGAAGAAGAAGAAGAAGAAGAAGAACTATTGCATTGATTATTACAACGAGTAGGAAGAAGAAAAAAGTAGGAAAGGGTGGAGCTGAAAAAAAAAACAAAAAAGGTAAGGGCACAGAGAAGTATTCGTCTGTTTTGTCATTTCATTAAATACATGTATCTCTAGATATGAAGAAAAGTATACTAGTTAAAGATAGCTTGATTTTTTAGTAACGTTTCTATTCCAAAAGAACTTGGAATCAATAGAAATATCAACAACAAAACTGTTGCATGCATGTTTCTGTTAGTGTCAGGCTCACAGCTTAGGCTTATAAAGTGATAACTTCTACTTACATAGCTTTGTCTGAAGTTGGCTGCTTCATCAACTAACTTCCATGAAGTAGTGACACTATTCTGCAAGAAGAGTCAATCTAGATACAACGAGAGCCTAAAAAAACCTTTATTAATTACACGAAAGTAACAGGACCTAGATCTAGTTCATTTCGCTGAGATCTAGATCTACTTGTGAGATGCGATTTACACACAAACTTATAGTCTGTGCCTTATCCCGCCTTGGTTCACGCACAAACATGTCAACTTAGTGGAAATAATAAAGTAGGTCAGGTCTTAATGTACAGAATAGCAAAATAAGGTCTTCTTTTAACCAGTCACATGTTACTTTTCGTAGCCCACGTTTTTTGATAGCCTATTTAGAAATTACGGATGAGTGGTTTTATTCACAACAAAGCATGCCGCGTGGTTAAATAGTAAAATTTTTCCAAAAGCTTTGGGCTGTTTAACGGGTTAGTTGTCTGTTTGCAGTTATGCTAATAAAGACACTGGTATTAAAAGGAGCCAAACTTATGTTTTAAATAGAAATCACAGGCGAAAAAGTCATTATGAGGGACATAAGTGTTAATCATGATGGTAAACAATTTTTATTTAAGATATAGGTTTTTTATTGGAAGAAGGTAATAAAGACATGGGAGTTATGTAGTACACTCATAAAGAAGAAGAACAACAACAACAACCACAAAAACAATAACAACAACAATAACAACAACATCAATAACAATAACAACAAGATCGTCAAGAAGGAGAACAATAAGAAGAGCAAAAGAAGAAGAAGGAAAGAAGAATAAGAAGAAGAAGAAGAAGAAGAAGAAGAAGAAGAAGAAGACGGTACCGGGCACTTTTGCGATTTTTTTACTACTCATATGAAAACAATAAAATCATTGAAAATATAATATTTCATTGTAAGTTCTCATTGGTATGCAACATGCATAGGCTTGGTGCAAAAAATGTTCAGAATGGTATTTTACTCTTGAGTTTTAAGGAATGACGTATTGTGACGTCATTTACAGGTAGTAGGCCTAGAATTTCGATTTCCGTGTTCTAACGTTGGTTTTCGAACTTATCTGACCTAATACTTTTAAAATCACAAAGAAAAAATTATGTTGCAGAGATTTCCCGTCAAATCTTTTTTGGGGGTAAATTGCCTAGACTAATACAACTGTAGTTGACTTTGATGGTGTTTCTATTGAAGATTTTGAGAAGGATGCCTTTGGGAAATGCCGGTCAATCATGGAGAGGAAGGTCTTTGCAACATAAGTTGACACACTGTTGCTGGATGGAGGGTTAAACCAGTTGGTTTTTTTTTTCAATTTCTATTCTTTTTGTCTCCTTTGTAACAGATAGTCTCCTTTTAGTCTGTATTGAATTTAAAGGTTGGGTTGAATCCGCTTTTTTTCCAGAGCCTTGGTGTAAGTATAGATCTAGGGCGTATGTGAAATGCGTGGTTGAACATTTTTTGTCTTTCGAAATTTTTAAAAATCTTTTTTTTATGATGCTTTTTGGTAGGTTTTTTATTACAGCAGAACGGTAGTTGCTGCATTTGTGGATTTAATTGACATATTTGTTTGGTTTCCTGTAAGGCGTGCACGAGTTGCTCTTAAGATCAAAGATTGCATCGAGGAAATTACCTATCTTCTTTTTAGCTTCTATTTTTATCTACAATTATTGGTCTGGAAATACTTTGCATATTTTCTTTTTATGTTTTCAGCTTGCCTAGGTGTAAAGTCGGCAGACTGCTAGGCCGTTGTCTTTGTAGACGCCAATACGTATAGACGCCTACATTGGCTTCTATCTCTTTTAGTTTAGACAGTAAAAAGAATCCTACAACTGTACAAGCTAGCATGTCTCGGCTTCCCATAGTGATGTCGAAGCAGGATGTTTTACTACGCCAAGGCGTGTTGTTGTGGTAGAGAGTGGCTTTCTTACTGTGGTATATGATGCGACTTTCTTTATCACTTATGATCGTTGTCGACAAGAGTTTCCGTTAATGGAGGCATATAAATCCCATAATTATGTCAAAAGTGATAAATGTGTGATCGTTTTTCGTTGTTTACTTTTTCCCAACTAATTTAAGACATCTTTAGAGTTTCTCCACATGTTACCGTTTGTATTTTTCTTGGATATTTGTTAAAATTCTTTCTAAAAATTTGTTGTTTTTTTTATAACTTCTGGTTTGCATGGGTTAATGAGTAAGGAGCTTGTTTTTTTAAAGAAATTATCTTTGTGGTCTTTTAGCGCAATAAAGGATTCTTGTTCCTCTGTGATGCTGATTCGGACATCAAGTGCAGGTTTTCCTGCAATATTTCTATCGTTTTTTTGTTTTGTTTCGTCCACTGTTTTTTATCAGACTTTTTATGTAGGCTGTATGGCTTTGCCTAGCAGTTGTTTACTATTGCGCTGGCTTAAGTCTGTTGAATTTATCTGCTGGTATGTAAAAGTGCTCGCCGTTCTTTATGCTATATATGTCTCTTTTCAATCCCGACAGATAGATAGATAAATAGATAGATAGATAAATAGATAGGTAGATAGATAAATAGAGAGGGAGAGAGAGTGTAGGTAAGTTTTGTATCCAATACAGCGCCGAAAGAGGGCGACGTGTTTTTTCCGGGCTTCTGGTTTGAACTATGACTGATAAGTGAAAAAAATAGTGATATTAATATATAAAGACGTATAACATAAAAAGACAAAATATAAACTGAACAAAAAAAAAAAATCGAATCTATACCGCTCGTTGACACCCATCGCCTTCGCAACGTTCATGTCGTAAAAAATTTCGGCTTTTTACCTATAGATATTTCATGCCAAACAGAATGATATTATGTGCATTTAGAAATAACACAAAAAAGGAAGGAAAATATAAGATCTTTTGAAAAAGGAGTTTTTTAATACTTTTCATGAACCAAATTTTAAAAACGAGTAGGACACATATTTCGCTGGGGAACACAATTTGATAAATAGCAAAACTATTCCATTCAATATACATAGACAAAAGAGCAAGTATTCAGTTTTTTTCTTAAATATATAACGCTGCAACAAAACCGAGATATAAGCAGAGTTTCACATCGTAGAAAAAATGTTTACATGTTTTTGATAGAGGGATAGACGCGACTGCGCTTTCTCTTGTCATGAACTTGGAAAAGCATTTTAATTTAAGTGTAGGTATAAATAGGACTTTATGAAGATTTACATTTAAAGGGGTCTATCTCAATAACGTCCTTGGTCTACCCTTGGTAGCCCCATTGCTGATTTATAGAAGAGCTATTAATCGTATCAAAATTCGAGTGAAAGGCACTAGCAGTTTTATAGATACGACAGCAAAACATTTTGATATTTATTCTATGAAAAAGTTCAAGATCAAAAAAGCTTTCCAAATATATACTTTAAAAGGTATCGAATTGAAAATACCGTCACAATATATCCGTGGTTTTAAATAATTAAACGAACCATAACGCAAAGATTGTTCTCTAATTTCCTTTTTGAAACATAATCATGAATGGTCAACACAAGAACTCATAATCATAGATATAGACAAAGGTAAAAACGATATACATTTAGCTTGGAAGTCTAGTTATCTTTATCTCCTCTGTAGATTTTGTAATATAATTTTTAGACCTATGTATACATCAGAAGAAATAGTGGAGGCAGCCACTGCTTAATCAAATGATTGAAAGGTTTGCTTGTACACATCAGAAGTATACCATAGTTATAAAAGTATATTGATACATAGAATCTATAACGCGATCTTGTTCGCCAATACTCATTTAATATCTTGCATTGCCCTTTAATGAGACGGATGAACGTATAATAGATCTCCGAAGGGATATTATTGAAAAAGTTAATCAGAAAAAAGGCTTTACACAGTAAAGATTTTGCTGATATTTTTTACACCAATAAATGTTTGTCTTAAGACCTGTACGGGAAACCAAAGCTGCATAATTATACTAAAACATTGGTCATACACAATTGATAACATAGTTAAAACAAATATTTTACATTGGTAAAGTACAGGCACTGAGTTTCTTATCTTACATGCATTCTCTTCAACCTGCTCATACCTTTCCTTGACTCATTCTCTCCGACCCTCTCTTCCTCCATCGTTCAACCAGACAATATTGTATGTTTGCAAGGAAGGGGTGATATTAACTGATATAGTACCCTGAGTCGCTAACGGCGACTGAATGGCAAACATTAGAGTCCCAAACGCCACTGGCATTGGCTCAGTCTACATTTAACATTAGATCTACGGACAATGCAAAACCATGATTGGTCAGAGCCGGTGACAACGGCTCTTGCTACTCGTCTGTTTGCTGTTCAGCTAATGTGGCTCTGGGACTCGATCAGTTGAAGATTAATACAGCTGCATAATACATGCCATATAATATTTGATCTGCATCTCAAAAGTTTTGTTGTTTTTTGTTTTTTTTTTTACAATTATAAGCATAAACACTAATTTATTCATATTTATAGCCACAACTGTGTGTATAGACATATTCAGCTTTGACAAGCACATCAAAGATAAGTTTTATTATCCTGGGATCATCTTATCACTTGAGAAGAAGTTTCTTGTATTTACACAATCACATTGCATTACTACAGAAATTGCAAAAAAAAAAAAATAAAATTATTATTAATAATGACACCATAGCTGGCCTACGAGTAGTAGAGTGAATAACTGAGCGACGAGCATCACAGTGAATAACTTAGCTACGAGTATCGCGGTGAATAACTTAGCTACGAGTATCACAGTGAATAACTTAGCTACGAGTATCACAGTGAATAACTTAGCTACGAGTATCACAGTGAACAACTGAGCTGCGAGTATCACGGTGAATAACTTAGCTACGAGTATCACAGTGAATAACTTAGCTACGAGTATCACAGTGAAGAACTGAGCTACGATTATCACAGTGAAAATTGCACTCAGACAAGAACAATTATCTTCTAGGGTTTTGCTTTATTTTTCAAATGTATGTATACACAATAAGAATCAGTTCATAAGATTTCAATGGGTGAAAAACACATTCAAATTATGAGTAAAAAATACCAATGTTCATAGATTATTAATTTGTTCTGTTTTGAGAATTGTAGTTGGACAGTAAGTTATATGACAAAACGAGTCGCTTCACCGTTGTAATTACAAGTTTTACGTTTATTCCTAATTTTAATCTACTAAAACAGAAAGTTATTATAAACCATTACTACAGATGTGTAAGGCAATTTTTCTAAAATACAAATAGGAAAACATATCTTAGCAGTATAGAAAGGCGATCACAAACTTAGATCTAGCAAAAGACAAGACGAAAGACAGAACATGAACAGGGTAGAATTCGAACCTGCACCACTCGCCGGCACTCATCGCCTTGCCAGATCAGAACCCAGACGGACAGACCACTCTGCCATCGACTTCCACAAAACTGAAAAGTTTTAGACAGAGGACCTTTCGCTTAGATCTCTGACTGACTAGCCTAGAGCATTATGCTCGAGAAGGAAACCCTTAGCTCTATTTTTATCACAAGACTAACCACAACAACTACGGCCAAATGGATCTATTATAGATGCACGATAGCCGAATAACAGACATAGTAATATAGAAAAAGAAAGAAAGCTATCTCGGCCTCCTATGTTTTGATAGCTTTCTTTCTTTCTAAATAGGAAAACAAACATCTAAAATGTATACAAACATAGAAAATACCTATTTATCATGATCACAAGAAATTTATCGTACGTGTACCTTTTCGAATACCTAGTGAACACGAGTATCATTTCTTAATGTTAAAATACTAAATGAACAGAGAGAGCAGATAGTTCACACAATCATCTACGTGCATCGTCAATAAATCTAGTTTTATCTTTAAAAAGGAAAAAAATAATTCCCATGGAAATGCACGTTTATAGAACTACATTTATGAAGTTGTGGAAGATGTTTTGAACTTGGTGTAATGTTTTTATTGGTTTTTTTTAATTTTTATCAAGAGCATTACGTATTCATGGATTTGTGACGTTCTAATTCCTAATTGGTAACAAAGCGAGGCAACCAAATTAATTAAATGTTGCTCTCAACATAAGCTTGCAACAGTCAAATTTTAAAAGCGACTAAAAATATACGAAGAGTTTTGTTCTGGCAGAATGCAAATGTTTGTAGTTACATTGTAAAACATACAAAATACATCTTGAAACAAAAACGTTGCGCCAACGTTCTCTGTAATAACATGATAATGTCACAGATTTTAAGGAGCGTAGTGGCGACATGGGATAAACTGTGTTTCTCCAAGTGGCAAAGTGATGGGTGACGAAGCTTGTTATAAGTCGAAGATTTGAATCATACTAAAGGCAGACATTTCGGGCGTTTCCACTGTAAAGCCTACTTCTCTTTACTGCTAACTTCATTCCTTTCAAATCTTTCAATCATTTAATGTCACGGTATATAGCTTTCGCGTTGTTAAACGTTGGCTTTTGCACCTTCAGTAAGCTCTTGGTGGGATAAGTTAAAGGCTAGTTGACAGCAGATCACAAGATAAAAGATCGTTTTGCCAAAATGCGTCCCCAAATTATCGTACATTTCACCCACTCGTCCCAAGAAAAAAACATTTTGAGTCGCTCATAAATCTTAAGTATTATAACTTGATTAGTTAACATGGTCATAAGAGAAACATTCTCTGCAGGATCTGTAGCAGCAAAGAGTAGTAGTAGTAGTAGTAGTAGTAGTAGTAGTAGTAGTAGTAGTAGGTAGTAGTAATAGTAGTAATAGTAGCAGCAGTAGTAGTAGTAGTAGCAGTAGCAGCAGCAGCAGTAGTAGCAGCTACAGCAGTAGCACATGGTCGTGGTGATGGTAAAAATTATGTAGTATGAGCAGTTTAAAACGGACCCATAAGTTCCACATGAAGTGAAATTAAAAAAAAAATTTAACATGAATACTGATAAAGCATGAGTATGATTCATGATAATCGTGATCGAAAGACACGTTTAGGGGGACTTGTAAGCAAGTGAGGCACACGGTCATTTATAGAATAAATAAATTGAATTGAACAGATTACAATGTATACAACTCTTAGCGTAAACTAGTTACATGTATAATTTACACCTCTTCTCTATCTTTCTTTCTCACTCTCTTTCTATCTTTCTGTCTGTCTCTCTGTCTGTCTGTCTGTGAATGCCTCTCTCACTCTCTCTGTCTCTGTGTCCCTCTCTCTATGTCTCTCTCAACTCTCTTCCTAACTGTATCATCAGTTCTTTCTCTTACCGTTTTGAACATTGAAACTCATGGACTAAAAGGACTTTCATTCCAACATTAACTTGAGTTTCAATGTTAGTTATAGTATCGATTTGAGTTAAGAAGAGCAAATATATGGAGACAAAGAAACATGTCAACACAAATTTGATTTTAAACCCTTCGACGACAAAAATACTGCTTTTGCAACGCTTACATTTACTAGCAATCTAGAAATGTCAGATCTCATGGTTTTAATGCGGTAACTTCAATAAATTGCTTTTTTTTGTTTGAGGTTATCATTTGTGAACAGAATTGAAAATTACCGACATTCGAGTTGAAATGGTTTAAGGCACAGTA
This sequence comes from Elysia marginata, assembly GCA_019649035.1. Classification (NCBI taxonomy): domain Eukaryota; kingdom Metazoa; phylum Mollusca; class Gastropoda; family Plakobranchidae; genus Elysia; species Elysia marginata. The sequence continues at coordinate 14,350 of BMAT01004136.1, read as the reverse complement.
CAAAGTTTACGGTATATCGCAGGCTGTAGTATACATAATAGAAAAACATTTTAACTTTGTTTTGTAAACAATTTGCGTGACTTAGGACATATTTCAAGGCGATACAAATAGAGTTTTCTCTTCAACATATGTACGCAATATGATACGAGTTCTTTTAACAACCAATATTTACAAATAGTTTAAGCGTCAATTTTTAAAGAAGTCAACGACGGCAAAAAGCTTTACATCTCAGATCTTTGTTAAAAAAATAGAGGCGAAAGGTCAAAAGTGCAACGTTATGTCATGGGTCAAGACTGTTCCTCGTCTTCCAGGACCTGGTGTTTCGGGTACAAACACGTCATCTGTAGCAGCAACCTGGTGAAACAAGAATATATAAATCAAATTTCACATTACATCCTACAAATAAGAGAATTTTCAGAAAAAAAAACATACGAATAATTTCAGAGCAGAATGAAACGTATTTGAGGCAACCAGGGTAAATCAGGCACTAGTCGTCCACGTTGGAGCTAAGCTGGTGCATACATCGAAGAAAACACCTGCTGGAAACCCCTACCAACATTACCCGAAGAGAGCCCCAAACTCTCGAATAACAAACTTGTGGTAAGGTATGTCCTTTACATAACAGAAGTTGTACAAGGTCGTTCGATTAAGTTGAGAACTTTTAAGAACTTGCACTCTATCAGGATGCTAAAAACAAATTTAAAAAATTCTCTCCCTATTGACCATTTTGTTTCCTTTTGAATACGATAACTTAAAATTAACAAATTTAGGAGTTAAAAGTCTTAACACATTAAAGGAAAAAATACACTTTTATTGAATTGGTACTAGTAACTATAAATATATATGTATTCATTTTAAATTTTGAGAGACAAATGGATTACGTTTATTTTCCTTATCTAGTAGTTTGCACAGATTACGGTTTCCGTGTATCTGGTCAGCACTTTCCAAACTAGATAAAATTTGAAGATCGGGGTTGAAGGAAGAGCTAAAGGTTAAGTTTTTTTAGAGCGGCGTAGAAACTTTTATCTTATATGGATCAGCAAGCATGAAGCTAGACGGTGCCTACACAAAGATGCATAGAGTAGTGAAGGGAGTGATATGTCAGGAGAAAATCTCAAATAAAGCCCTATGCGGTAAACTGCCACGCATCACAACTACAGTGAATGAAATGCACCTCAAATTCAGCGTTCCCTGCCAGATAATAGAAAAAAATACATTAACTGATCCTATAGGAACCTACACATGGGAAAAGAGGCGTAGGTGGACAGCAACATACACACGTTGATCAACTTGAACAGGACACAAGAATTTCACGGGAATACCTTGCTTGTGAAATGGAGGACAGAGAGAGATGGAAAAAAGTCATAGCAAATGTTTCGACTTTCATAGCTAATGTTTCGACTGCGGTCGCAAGATCAATAGCATCTACCTTCAGCCATGCCCAGTGCTGTTTTGAAAATAACGTGAACCTAGAGAAAACAGTCACTCTTATTGATTTGTGTGCAAGTCCCCGAAAAGTTGAATTAATAGAGTTCATACAAAGGTTCATAAGAACTTGTTTTTAAAATGAAAAAAGGAATAGCTTAGAGAAAAAATTAAACAACGCTAAATAATGTTTTAAATCTACGAAAAAAAGGGCGGCTTTATACTATGGAGCATTCTTTTTTTTTCAAATTTGGTACAATAATTTACATTACAAATTTTCCCCTTTATTTTCTACATGCATGGTAAAGCAGGGTTCGTAATTTTTGCATCAAATAAAGAATTTGATAAGTTTCTCCCTGAGCTGATCTATCGTTACGCATTTCCTAGTTGTATACCTACTACTGACTTTGTCTCTCAAGCATATCTACTACTCTCATTAATCTTATCTAAGTTTGCCAAACCATAAATTCTACCATGGTCGAGTGTACATCTAAATGTGTAGTTTATTCACTGAATACCATTTGAATTTCACGACACAACCGCCTGGTTTTGGGTTTGAAGTCAGGCTCCAAAGACTTTAGGTTGATCTCTTTGTGGTTCACTGGCCTAATCTCTATTTGATCACAGAGTGTTTTTTTTTCTCTAACGGGACACTGTCAAGCCAGCCTAATTCAATCTATTTTTTTTCAATTAAAAAAACTGATATGAACCATTGTATGAACTCAAAAAATGTGATCAATTCTTTCTATCTTCCATATAATCTCGAGTATGTGTATATAACTCCAGTTCATTAGGTCGTATTTTATCATCTATTGCGGCTGAGTTAAGGAAATGGTCAAAACTCACTTTAAACCGAAACAGAGGAGGAAGACTCCACAGGTGAGGCCAAAGACAGCGTCCAAATACCACACACTGTCCTCTACCCTGTAGACTTCCACACTCATCACGCCCAGAAAGCTCATGGTTGCTCCAACGTAGGTGATGATGCCTGTGAAAACAAGGATAGCACAATGAATAAAGTAGTACTGTATCAAAATGATGGCAAGCTACTGGCAGCCAGTTAACAAGATACGTGGGAGACTTGGACACATTACATTGTAATAATGTATCATCAACATTACTATGCTCTAAGTCACTTGGTGGCGCTGGTTGTCAATATAAACAAAACTGGCTTTAAAACTGGTGTGCTTAATATTGTTTCTACTAATTGGATGTCTAAGAATAAGTTAAATGTCATAGCTTTTTGCTTTAATGTAAGGCACTTGCTTTTGTGCCATAGTTCTTAAATGTCATAAAATTTGCTCTGAAAAGCAGAAAAGTCCGTGGTTATTTCACAAAACCTTGACAAAGACGACAATGGGAAGGAAATGCTACAAACACACAAAACAGAGAATTTTATATCGTATCCAACCATACAGTATTTTTTAATGTCCATGAAAGGCTTCGAATAAGAAAAAGAGACTTGAATAGTATTAATACTATGGTTTTTCGCCAAGGCAGATAACAAAAGTCTGCACTCACTGTCTGTGAGAAGCGCTCTGCTGTTTAGCTTGAATCCAAGATACACCTTGAGGGATGCCAAGACTAAAGAGATACCCCCACACACACTAGAAAAGATGTCCGTGAGAATCCTGTTTTTCTAGAAGATGATAAGAAATGTGAAAAGCATAATACTAGAGGACTGGGCCTCATGGGTTACACATGTAGTTGTATTGACAGAAAAAAATAAACTTAAGGACTCAAGGCACAATAAGAATTGTATGAAGCCTTAGCTTTTGAAGATGACATTTGTGAGATACACTTTATGGTAAAAAATATGATATTATATATCATTTCTTACCTATATATGTAGTCTAAATAGACTAGGGGTAGAGCGCTAGTCTAAATAGACTAGGGATAGAGCGCTATAGAAATGATATTTATTTATTTATTAACAAACATGTATCAGTTTATGTTGGGTGCAGGGGTGTGAGTGGTTGTGTCAAAACTTAACATCAATATTTTTGTCTTACACTCTGCATAATCACTCTTAAAACATTCGGATAACCTTGTGCCAAACGACTAGTTACGATGTATCTAGGAAGAAAACTAGCCTTTGAAAACCAAATGCGAAAAGAGAACGGCACAAAACCTTAAAGCTCGGCAAAATTTTAACATTTTCAACACAATGACTTTAAACCAACCAGGAGGAAAAAACCACCAGCTTTACTTACAAAATCAGTTTTTTCTTCCCCTTTCATTAGCGCCTCGGTAGATTTATAGAGCAAGGAAGATGCAGATATGAAGAAAAATAAAGATATCACAATGCACGCTCTGTGGAGCAAAACAAAAACAACAAAAATCAACAAGATATTGTCAATGAATACGGATCGACTGTAACAAAGGAAAAAAAAAAGAATACAACAAACTTCATCGTAAAAGTTCAATACAACCGCCACCAATACAAAACAAAAGTAGAACTAAGTAACACACCTAAAAGACAAACAGGCAGCTAGATGGCACTTCATTATTCATCTACAAGTGTTTACACAAGAAATTTATGGCCTAAGCAACGACGAAATTGAAAATGAAGCATAAGCTGAAATAGAAATGAGTGCAACGTATTTCACTTTTTTTTTTTATAACTGGCGATTTGTTGGTGTTTTTTGTTTTTTTTTTTTTTACGAAAAGCACGAGCTTTGTTATTAAGAATGAGATTTTAACAAGAGTACTGAAATTCTGTCGCCCTTTTCAGTGAGCACATGGCAGCAGACTTGTTTCAAAAATAAACTTTTTATTATTAAGCTGCATGTACGAGTATAATAATTGTAGTTTTTGAAGAGTTTTAGATGTCGAATTTTCCATCAAAGTAAGATACATTTCTGAATAAGACCTTATATTATATCTAGTTTATTTTACAACTCAACACTATCGTGTTTTGAGTGTAGTCTGTGCCGCAAAAGAAACGCTACTCTTGTTTCATATCCAATTTCATTCCCTATACCAATGGAGGAGACCGTCGAAGCCTGTCAATGTTTGGGTGGCTTTCGGAAAAAAGGACTTTTCCACAGCCTTGAAATTTGTGATGTAATACAACAAGATTTAGAGACAGCGTGATCCGATGGTCGCAGGTTCGATTCACGACTATGCTATGTTGCAATTGCCTAGGGAAAGCAATTTACCCTAACTGCTGCTCTTGAGGCGACACAGTTACGCTGAATATCGAAGCCAAATTTCCCGAAAGGGTTTTGATATAACGTTAGTGTAATAAAAAAAAACAATAATGAGACAGACACTGAGTTCCATTTTTTTTTATCTCCTTACTTTCTTTCTTTGGCTTCGGCAGCAGCGGAGGATCCTTTTCCGTAGAATCTCCAAATCACAGCCACGGAAGACAGACTGTCTAGAACTGCATCGAGCTGTAGT
>BMAT01004127.1:7137-17663 GCA_019649035.1 Elysia marginata | reverse complement strand
GATATTGACTTCATGTAAATTTTTGCAAAGAGCTGCCTTCCAGTCACAAAGTAGAATATTAGAAAATTAAGGCGCCCTTTAGATGAACACATTGAATAAACACCCTTTTAAGATTTTTTCTCTGCAGCAATGCTCTACTAAACTGCGTGTATAGATTTGTTGAAGTGGTTCAAGAAATGTATTGCTTCATTCAATACTTAGTTCAATTTAGTTATAAACTATTTAAATACCTAATAAAGGAAAGAAAAGGACTACACGTATTGGAAGTTTGAAGCAAAATATGCACATTCTACATTTATGACTACAATAGCATGCCAAATATCAACAAAATCCATTGATTAATGAAGAAACATTAGGTGTTTAAAAAGAGTTACCAAAACTCACGAAAAACGAACATCGACCTCTGCATCAAAGCTGTTTTGCAATCCGCACTGCGCACCCCGAGAGCACAACGCTAACGCACTGTACAAAGAATTGTTAAAAGGGATCTGAAATTAAAGGCCTACAAACGAATTTAGACTAGCAAAAATCGAAAAGTATGAAAGATAAAAGACGCCTACGCGATACGACCTCGGCGCTTTAAAACAGGTTTACCAATAAAGACTTCAAGCAAATTATTGTCACAGATGAAAAAGACTTTACTTTAGAGATTGCCAAAATTAGACATAACGACGTTGTGTATGAAAGAATGAAGTCGGACATCCCTCTGCAACGGACGGCTTTACCACGAAACGAATTGGTTTTCGCAGAAAGTCATGGTTTCTGTTGGCGTGTGCTGGAATGGCAAAACCGAGATAATTCTATTTGATACAAAAACTTTGAAGCTTAATTCAAAGAGTTACAACTCTCTATTTTAAATAAAAAGAACTCCTTCTGTAACAGATGTCACAAACGTTTTTCCCAAGGTGACATTATTTTGCAACAAGACAGTTCTACTTCACACTCAAGTCGTACAACCCAACAATTTCCGATGGATCAACGATTCGATCTCAATGCCACCACAATCTCCAGATTTGATTCGATGGACTATGCAATGTGGAAATTGCTTGCTAATAAGATCTACAAGATTGACATGGGACGGTCGATTCCCTTCACTGAAAATGAACTGAAACAAAGTTTAAGGAGTGCTGAAGACAAATAAGTATTGGGGAAACGAAGAAGTCAATCGCATCATGGCGCAAAAAAAGTTAGAGCTGTTGCTCAGCTGGAAGGAGTTTCTACAGATCATTTGAAAAACTGATTACGCTGGAGTTCATGGACTGTTTTTTTCACATCTGAGGTGCGTGTTACCTAGAATCTTAAAATTTCTAAGTCAATAAAGCCAGAAGCTTAAACTTTTACACACTTTGACATAAATAATTTGTTTTATTATGTTTGTATTTTCATGTAAATACCTTAAAGAGGCATGGAGTAAAAAGGTGACAAAGTTGATGATGTTTTTTTGTTTTTTTGTTTTTTTTTTGCCATCCGATGTGTCTGTGCATTCCTTAGTACATTTGACTTTGAGGCGCAAATCTCTCCCAGACGCACATGATGCTCAAGCAAGTTGATTAGCTGCTTTGTTGTTGAGAGCATAGAATATTGAATGAGGAGAATGATTTTTTTTTTTTAATTATAATACTATTTCGGTTATAAAAAGAACGGAGTGATAATGTTACACTACTAATTATTTGGAAAAGATTTTTAGAAGATGGTAAAAATATTAAGAAATCAAATTTCCAAACTGTTGCTGGTTGAGGCAGTCTTCTTGTTTTTTATACCAGTATTGTAATGAGTTGTTTTGCTTCTCCAGAACCTTTGTGGCTTCAGTAAGACTTTTTTTTTTCGTTGTCTGGCACTAGCTTTTTTTTGTTTTTTTTTCAGATTTGGTCACCATTGTTCGAAAATGTACTAAACATGTAAATACGCTTTTCAACTTAAAACATTAATGGCTTTTTTCAAATTTTGGTTTCTTTAAGTTTCAGGATGTACATGTAATTAAATGCTCATATTAAAGACGAAGGTAAGGCAACATCGAAAGGAATCTAGAACGTTTTGCTGTTGAAACACCAAGTTTGTAGCAGTAAACTGAATTCAAACTTACACACCCGTTATCTCATGTATTTTCATACAAATCGAATTTATTTGTGCAAATTTGACTGTTTGAAAGATGAAAGAAAATTTCACCAAGTGGAATTCGTAGAGACTTTTGTAGTCTAATGCACTTCTTGGACAATTAGTTTCAGCTAGCTTGGTTTTAAGTACTTCACGGCCATAGTCTGTACAAAAGCAACAGCCCCATCGGAGCATTCTTGCTCAGGTTGTAGCTGATACTCAAAGCAGTGCAGGATGTCACTTACATCTGAATATTCCTGGACGCATGCGGACAGTCTTCTAGAAAAACTTGGTTGAGTCCAACAGTCAGCATGCTGTTCCAATCGAGATCTGAAAAAATATACAAATGAGCGTTTTCAAATAGAATCAATTTCATTTCAATGCTTACAAGACCTGAGCTTCAGTTCCCCGAGAGAGCTTTATCAAGAAATACACTTGACTTATTTGACTTAGTGCCTTCCGCTAGCTTGGTCATCCGGCCTCGCAGCTTCGGCTGTCCTCTTTATTTCCGCGGTGAAAGCGATCCACTCCTGTCTTTGCGATGCTATTTTTTGCAGCTTGTGCAGGTCCTCTTTTGTTGTCAACTGGACATTTTTGTTTTGCAGTCTTTTCAGGTCGTTGTTCAGGGTTATCGGGAGGGTTGTTCGTGGTCTTCCTCTGCCTCTATTTGAGTTCTCGTTGAAATAATAAAGCATTGCGAGATTTGCTGGAATAGAGTTATCTCGTCTTAGAATGTGTCCAAAGAGCCTCCACCTTAGTTCTAAAATTTGGAGGGAGAGTGGGGTTTCTGAGCACTTTTTGTACAGTGACTGATTTGTAATTTTAGTTGGATAATGGATTCCTAGGACTCTTCGTAATTGTCTACGGTGAAATGAGTAAAGTCTCTTTTCATCTGTTGTTGTTAGAGCCCATGTACCGCAGTTATAAAGAAGTATGGACTTGACTAACGAGTTGTACAGTTTAATCCTTGTTTTTTGTTTTACTTTGTCTGGTCTGTTCCATATGTTAGATAGTTTATTGAGGGCTACGTTTGATAAGTGTTTCCTGTGATCTATATCTTCTTTGCTGCCGAGGAGTGACACTACTTTCTTGGTTAGTTTCCAATCCTCCGTATCCTTTCTCAGCTCTGTGTGTTCTGTTTTGTCGACGTTTACTTTTAGTCTGAAGTTTTTGAGTGATGTTTCGATGTCATTTATGTTTGGTGGGTCTGTTCCTACAAAGTCTATGTCGTCGGCGTATATGATTTCATTTGGGAGGACTTGTTGGGGGGTCTCATTGCTCCTTGCGTTTCTAAGGGCATTTTCTAAATAAACTATAAAAAATACAGGGCTAAGGCTGTCCCCTTGTGGCGTGCCTATGTTGGTAGTGAATAGCTGCGTGGTGTTTGTTCCATTGATTTTTACGTCTAACGTTGTTTTGCCAAGGAGGAATGGAACGATACGCAATTCGTCATACGGCGGTACAATCGTTTCATCGGACCACAAACTTGTCAAGACATACAATTATATCTTTAAAACTTATAGAGGAACAACAGCAAAACAGCACATCACTCTAGCAGGACTTTTACTGCCAGTAAAGGATTTTAACTTAAAGAGCAGGAAGAGACAGTGACTGCGTGGAGAGCCGAGCTATTTTACTCGACTAATAACGTTAATGCACGGGGAGATCCGAAAAGGTGTGATTTTATTGGTTAGTCCTTGCCTGGTTTTACACCCGTCTTAGCCAAACCCAAGATGGAAGAATGCTGGTTTAAGGGGAGCAAGTGGTGCGGGATGGGGAAGTTTTGAAATAGAAGACAGCACGGTAGAGATTCACGGTTTGGTGTAAAATAAGAGTATAGTACAGCTATATTTATGTTTGCACCTATTTGCGTTCAGGTCGAAAGGTTATCTTGCTACAACCGCTGAGGTTTGATTGGACAGAGAGAAAGCCTGTTCTTCAACAACAAATGAAATACATGCACATGTAAAGCCAACAACACGCAGAGTCACAGTCTACAACAGTCCCACCTTTTCTCTCTCACGTTTCCCCCATTCCCCTATCAATATCTACATTTTCGTAAAAGTACAATCCAAATTAAATTTTATGAGTAATACAAGAATTTTAAGATTGAAATCCGTTATTAGACAAACCATGCGGTTTTCGATAAAAGAAAGTTAAAAGAAAATAATGCAAAGAGAGAGAGAGAGAGAGAGAGAGAGAGAGAGAGACATTTAGAGAGACATTTAGAGAGACACACAGAGAAAAAACAGACATACCGACAGAGAGAGGCAGATGCAGGGAACTCTAAGAGGATTGAGCAAAAAGAGCTACGCCGAAATGAAAAGAGTTAGAGTTTAATGACAGCCAGAAACGTGGAAGAAGTAGTTATCAGGACAGAATAACGTGAAAACAAAAGAGATGGGAAGCAGACGGAAGAATTGTAGCATAAGCGGAGAAATAAAGAATAAAAAGTGAAAGATATTATCGCTTGAATTCTATCTTATGTACACTACACGTCACTTGACCTGTACAACCTAGCCTCCCGACTTCTGTGATAATACCGGCACACCTGATGTTGAGCCTTATCGCTATACAAATTAGAGAAACAAGCGAGGCTTACCTTGGTAAGGTGATGACTGTTTCCGATTTCATGGAAATCTCAGATAAAGACCTCATACCATATAAAACGTATCTAAGGTCTTTTGGTGAAAAAAAAGTCATCTTGATTTTACGACTGTTCACTATGGAATACATGTAGTACTTATAATGGATTTGCGGCACTCTTGTGAGAACATTCAGTCCCTCAACATTCGAACCTTCAGCTCATTTTATGATATTATTATTAGACCTACCCCCTCCCCCCATTTTTTTTTTTTTTTTTTTTTTTTTTTTTGGGGGGGGGGAGTAATTCCAAGTGTCATCGGTTTGAACAACCCTAGCAAAAAAAAAAGTTCAAGTGTCAAAGATGCTGCAAAATTACGTGTCCTCTTCAATTGTTATTTTTAATTAAACCTGTCTGTCTTTATCTTGGGCGCGCCTGTTTTGGAACCTAGCAATACAAACAAGGCAGCGATTTCTTCATTAAATAGGTGCATCCCACGCCTGGCATACACACAGTTGCAAGGCTAGTTGCATTGGATCACTAAGCTGCTAATTTAAAAAGCTACAATTTAAAATACCAACTGAAACATTACGCTGTCGAACTCAAAGTTTTGTTTCCATTCCTTGGCGATCAAGTAACAAGAAACTGCTAGAGAGATGAGCACCAAAGAGGTAATTCTGAAGTTCTTGTTAAGAAAATCATCATCATTAAGATGCAATACCAGATTTTATAGAAAGCTACCATCCGGCTGTAAGCCATTATTCGAGGGAAAAAAAAAACGCCATTAAGGAGATAATATCTGCCGAGTGATCTGACAAGCACAAATATGCACAAAGAGTACAAATCATCACACACACATACACACACACCATACATATATACACGCACAAAGCAAAGAATAAGCTTCTAATTCCTATATGTTTATTCGTTGACGGTGAACTAAATCGGCAATGTTTCTTTAGACAGTAAAATAAACTTTGAGTGTTATTTTTTAAGCACTAAACTGTCGAGAGGCGGCCAAAACGACACGTTGCAAGCCCGTTAAATTTAAAAAGTGTGTTTAAAATATATTTTGTTTTTGTAGTGCAGAGCATCTTTTTACAATACATTTTTGCGTCAAATGCGTTGATTGATTGCCTTAAGACGTAATCACAAATGTAGTGACCTGCCAAAAAGTTATAATAATAATTACAGAACTAGATCTACAAATATTATAACTTCTGGCCACTTTACAAAGCTCCTGAAACGTTACTTAGCTTTCAGCAGAAAAGTAAAGACCGCATATCCAATGAATATTAATAAATAAAACAATTACAAAATAGGTTACCGTGCTGATAGATATCGATAGTGATTTCCGTGTTACAAAATATTTTATGAAATTAAAATTATGTATGTGAAAAAAACCGACAAATACATCATACGTTATTTTTTTTCTACAATTCACTGCAAAAGTAGCAAGAAGTTGATTTGGTCAACTTATCTAATTATCTCGTGTGTGTGTGGGTGTAGGGGGGGGATGGGGGTGCACGGCCAGACCTCCTTATACCAAATGATTGAAAACCCAGAGAGCAAGATACCTGTGAGATTTTAAAATGTTGATATTAAAACTTGCAGTACACAGGTTAATTCTTCAATGAGAGTGTTTGAAACATGCCCATTTTGTACATTTATTAAAGCTCTTGATTACCTCATTAATTAATGTCGTAAGAGGTCATATTGCTCAGGGGAGCAAACAATTCGATGACCCAAAAGCCCTTTGCAAAATTCAGTAGACTTTATTTGTGGACAATTGGTTATCACATGCATTCGGTAGTAGGCTTATCTTCTTCCAACTTAGAGATTAACTCCTAGTGGGGAGACTCGGTATCTTCATCTTTTCAGCTCGGCTGCTATCTCAGGACTGAAACCTAATTTACACTTTTGTGCCTTGGTTTAGTACTAGGGTGTAGGTTCGAACCTGAGTTGAGCTAAATCAAGCCACGCTTGTGGTGAGTCGTGTTCCTCCTATTGCCTGCCGGCTGCGTGTGTTACACTCACGACAATTAACTAAAATAGACGGTTACATGGTAAAAGCGCTGAAAACACACACATTTTATGAGTTACAGAAATCAACAAAAATATGTTCAATTAAAGCACTATAGCCATACCGTCATATGTAGGCCTACTAAATGGTCCTGGCCCCAAACTCCGCAGGATTATGTGATTCTTGGGAAAACACCAATCTTTACCGCCTTCGTTCCTGCACACTGTGCACCCTTTTGTATGACATGATAGAAAAAATGTTATGCATCTCAAATGAAAGGCTCTTAGATCACGTTTGACTCACCATTCCGCTCCAGTAGCAAAAGTCATGTCGTAGATGTAGATGAGCTTCATTTGTGGATCATTGAAGATAATACAGTTTGAAATAACCAGCGAACAACATGGTTGTGATTTATCGAGGATGTGATAAAAGGCAGACTTTCATGGAAAGAAGTTTCACTTTTTCAGGAAGAGCCCAAGATAGAATGGAATGGAAGTTTGTTGCTTGTTGTCTATACCCAGAATCTGGTAAAGGCTAAGATGATGATTGATTGATTATCGAATATTCCCCAGCCTACTGTCAAAACGAGAGTTGTAAATGGACGGCATTTTGTTTTACAATATATGTAGCCTTAAATACATGCATTTAGAGCATTGCATTCAACCCATGTCAAAACGAAAAAGCTAGTGTTTGCAGATATATTATTTGTAATATTTGGACAATTATGTCAAATTTCGTAAAATGAATCGATAAAAAATTAATGCTTCCTTTTCAAGGCTAGTCAATTCAACTTCAAGGTAGATGCTGTGGTTATCAAAACAAGCTTTTTCGAATTGCTTTTTATGTAACTCTCTTTCTAAAAGGTTGTGAGATGAAATACGGAATTAATGGTACAATACAATCATGATTGATTCACATCGTATATGTCAAAGAGATATGAAGAAGTTGAGGTCGGAGAACATCTTTTGGAGAAAAAACCAGCTCTCACTTTTGGAGTCTCACAATGAAGATTATTGTTTGGCGCACTTCATACCCAGCCCGCTGTGAATATTCTCCGCAATGATGACATTTTACTCCGATTGTACACAGCCAAATGAAGCTGGTGCCCATAAAGAGTTTCTAGGATACTTAAGCCACTAGAAAAATGTTTTTGAAATTTGACGATGAGTAACAGATCGCCAACTCATGCTTTATTATCATAGGACTGGAATTATTATCACAAATTGCCTAGCGTCATGCTAGCCTGTACTAAAATCTGCCGCCAGTAAACATGAATGATAACATCATAGACTAAGTAGCACAGAAACTGAAAACTTTTTGGTTTCGTTAGATTCATTTTGTCTAAAAACATATCAAATGGCACCTCAGTTATGTTTTTTGTCAACTATTCACGAAGATAATTTGACAATTTACATATTTTTCGTCTTCGACCGTGGCCATCTTGGATTTTTTAAAGCTTATGGACTTTCGGAAAAAACTTCGGCTTGGCATAACATCAAAATTCGCTTAGTATGTCCTCAACCTTACATGTGTAGATTTTTATGCTTTTAACACAAACCCCGCAATTTGTGTGCTCTTGACACACATCTGCTTCAATATTAGCTCATGAGAACTGCATAAATTTGCAGTAAAACGGTAAGAAAGGTGGCGACTACCATGGAAATAGACGGACAAGATTGAGTAGTTATCTCAATATTTCTTTGCCTCAGTTTTGGGAGATTGGCAACGAATGGCAACTCTAAAGAATATTGACTGCTGCTAGGTCACTGCCTTTCTGTTCTTAGGTATCATTGATTTGGGATCTAGCAGGTGCAAAATTAATCTAACAGTTCCATACTCGAGATTCACGTTAATTCTAAAATGTCTACACGAAGGGTATTAATAAACCTCAAAGATAACGCGCTCTTAAATTGCGATCTTGTCACCTTTTGCTGCAAATCCACTCCATAAACTTAGTGTCTTGTTTTCTGCCTTTTGATCCAGCTTCAGTCTCGCAGGCGTCCTTCCAATGTCTGCTCTCACAAATCTTTATTGCTGAAATAACATAAAGACCATTGATTGACCAAGCATTTGTTGTTTTTACACGCTCAACCCATGAGAAACGATGATCTTTTTTCAATATCTTTGAAGTTTATTCGATTATAGATAAAATGTAGGCCATAATACTATGAAGTAAAAATTCGCGAACAAATCTGTTAATGTCTTGAAGAATGTATTTATTTATTTTTATTTTCTCGGAATAACATGCATTCCAGTAACAGAATGATAATGTACGCGTGGATTACATGGACTCGTGACTGGAGAATATTCATTATAGTTTTGAAGAAAATCTACCCAAACCATTATCTCTAAGCTTAGATATTGTTATCAAGTAATCGTTAAGTACACATTACCAACCTATTTTACCTGTATTGTTAACTATATTAAAACAAGTTGGGTCACACATAAATGTAGAATTTGAAAAATTACAAATATATGAGAGAAAAAAACTCCTTGAATGATCTTGAATTCCATTCATTAAATGCGCCTGATTAAATTATTTCAGTCCTCTACCCAAATGAAAAAAAAAACTCCATTCCGATATAAGGGCATATCAAATAATACAAGTAATAGTTTATATTTATTATTGTACTCCATGGTTTTTAAAATCGGCTTAGCTTTTCCTTTTAAAATATTAAATTAACATAGAGGGCAATATGAAGCAAATAAAATTCTTAGAGGATGATGTAGGTATAACGTGAAACTTTCCAAAAAAAACCTCCTTTTGTACACTACAAGATTGGAGCCTTGGGGTCATGCTAATTTTCACAGGGATCACCCTAACTTATTCTACTTTTACTCTGTTACTTATCCTTATGAAAAAATAGTATTAATTGTATGATGCAGGAAAGGCGAATGCAGAATTTCTATAAGAGTAAAAAGTCTTGTTTTACGTTCTCTTGATGAGCTTTCCATAAACATGTGAAACAAATTTTGAGAGACCTAAAATTATTGATAGTCTTAAAAATTTCACACCAGTACAAGGCTATGTTCTAAATTGAGGATGTATGTCTTACGAGATGATATGTTAATAATTTATGCGTCGCAAGTGAACGGTTCACCGCTCAGCCATGCACCATTTGAGAAGAACACAAAGACAGCTATGCATTTCTGCAGAAAGGCTTTTGCTTTAAAAAAAAAACATGTGGGCAACATATCAATTGATTTTTTTACAGTACAATGTATTTCAAGTTCATAATGCTGTAAGAGAACGAGGCGCAAAGAAAATTTTGATGTACTTTTTTTCTCCTGTTAAAATTGGTAAAACTCTTTTCTGTCTCACTCAAAAAATCTGACCTTCCACATGCCGGCAAATGTTTTCAAGCTTGCCTTGAGTAAGAAGGGCAGAGAGGTCCAGTCTAGAGATAGCAGCGCTGCCTTCTCTAACAACGTTGATGGCGTATTGGGTGCACAACAGGTAAGGGAGACAATCTCGCAGTCCAGGAAACAGTTTTTTGCCGTAATCCAACTTTATCTGGTCATTGGCTGATATCATTCCATCGGAAGAACCAAAGTCTACACCAAGGATGGATTAGTGAATTAACATTAGAGACAGGCAGACAGATAAAGAGAGGCAAACAGGTTAGCATGATGCGTGATGATGACAAGAAAAGACAAAGAGTCTAGAGAAGAGTGCGGTTACATTAAAGCTGATGGAAGTAGTATCCAGTAGTACATGTACCTCAAAATACTCCAGGGAGGGCGTTTGCTACTTTTGAAATTATTAAACTGTTGTAGTTGTAGTAGTAGTAGTAGTAATACTAGTAGAAGTAGTAGTAGTAGTAG
>BMAT01004126.1:79851-92747 GCA_019649035.1 Elysia marginata | reverse complement strand
AGTAGTAGTAGTAGTAGTTGTAGTAGTAGTGTGAGTAGTAGTGGTGGTGGTAGTAGTAGTAGTAGTATTTGTAGTGGTGGTAGTAGTAGTGGTAGTAGTAGTAGTAGTAGTAGTAGTAGTAGTAGTAGTAGTAGTAGTAGTAGTAGTGGTGGTGGTGGTGGTGGTGGTGGTAGTTGTAGTGTTGCATCGATAAACATCGTACGAATAAAAACTCGCGGCCTATGACAAGTCAAGTACGTAAATGTATTTAAATAAAAAAAAAAACTCAACCACACCTATTGTATGAATTAAAACTTGTGGTTTGCGCCGCAATCTCATGAATTCGATACGAGCCTCTACGCAAGACCTGCAGACAAGGAACTCTCCAAGCTGAACTGTTTTCTCTTGATGGCCCTGATTGGTTGATGAGTACGCCAATACGATGACGTTTTCCACATCTTTACCCGACTTTATGAGGCCGTTATCCAGGAATGTTACAGAAGAGGTCGTGTAGATGCTTCCCTGTCTGTCAAGAATAAAAATGATAATACATGTAATAATAATAGTAATGATAATGATAATCATAATAATAATTAGAATAATAATAATAATAATAATAATAATAATAATAATAATACGATCAAAAGGCACAGGGAAAAAAAATAGAAAAAGAAGAATAAAAATTAAATCAATGATAATACAGATAATACAAGTGTATTTATTTATATCATTATCATATACAAAAAGAGTCTCGACAGCGCTTAACATAAAAATATTAACGGTGAAACACACACACATTAAAAACTACACTATGCAATCAACGAAGACACAGTGAATTAAAAAAATTCAATTTGTTTTTTAAACACAGGAACCTGTAGAATGTAAAATGTTTGAGCTATTTGTTTAAAAACACAGCCTATGAGAAGACAAAAAAAATAAAAAATGAAAATAGTAGCTCACTTAGATAAAAGCTATCTCAAGGCTTAAAACTACGAAAAAGTTCAAATGATATTGAAAACTGTTTAATTCTATAGTAAGTATAATAATTAAAAAGTTTAATGTTAAAGCTTTTCTCGAAGGGTTGTAAAGATTTTGATGACTTTGCCTCACGAGAAGGTTTATTCCAAAGACCAGATTTTTGTAGGCACATTGAAACGTGTTTCGAGAAACCGTAGGTGTCTGAAGGGATGGTATGTTCTATCGACCTCCTGCGATCGCTGCATCATGTATGCATGTTTATTATAGGGTCGTGGATTTTATTTATGTAGAACTGGTCGCGTTCAAGTTATAATTAAGATAGTATGAGAGCTAATCAGAGAGAGAGAGAGAGGGAGGAGGGAGAGAGAGAGGGGGGGGAGGGAGAGAGAGAGAGGAGAGAGAGAGAGGGAGAGAGAGAGGGGGGGGGAGAGAGAGGGAGGGAGAGAGAGAAGGAGAGAGAGAGGAAGGGAGAGAGACACAGAGAGAGAGGGAGGGAGAGAGAGTATACCACAAAGAGAGAGGATTGATTGATTGATTGAATTTTTTACAAGCCCAGTCCATCA
This sequence comes from Elysia marginata, assembly GCA_019649035.1. Classification (NCBI taxonomy): domain Eukaryota; kingdom Metazoa; phylum Mollusca; class Gastropoda; family Plakobranchidae; genus Elysia; species Elysia marginata. The sequence continues at coordinate 91,227 of BMAT01004126.1, read as the reverse complement.
AAAGAGAGAGGAAGAGAACTCAGAAAACACATGAGAGAAAATAGAAATTAGGGGTTAGAGAAAAATAGAGGTGAGACTTGGATAGAGAGGGAAGGAATCAGTTTAATGAAGAAAATGAAATTATTATTAATAGAATTAGAGAGGAGGAAAATCGTAGAGAGAGTAAGAAGATCAGTCTACAGAAAGAAGAAGACAAGTTTATTGAGTATAGAACAAAATATTTTAAGGCAAAAAGAAAGTACGGCAACTTTTGACAGTTAAGTCTTTTGCCCGACCATGTCAAGTTTACAATAGCTAGTATTGCCAATAGTTTCAAATTGCTCATCCTACTATAACGCATACACACACTTACAAACGCGACTGGCTCTAATTTTTTTCTCAAATAATTAATGTGATTTATAAACTACAACTTATGATTTTTAATATTACTGTAAAACGTACCAGCTGTTGTTAGTTTGTTAACGAATTTCGTTCCCATTAAGGTTAACTGCGTCATTAGGATTAATGGTGTCACTAGAAATATTACTGTAGTCATTTGTATTACAGGCGGTCAGAAGAGAGGCTTACAACGTTAGTCATTCGATAATGGTAAAATTTATGTCAATGCAGGGAAACACTTAGCACTCGTAGCTTAAAATTATTTATTGATTATTTTCACAATGGTGTAGTTCTAGCTTAATGAATTTGGAATGGTGAAAAACTTACAGACTTACTCACTTCAAAACACGAGGCATTAAAACAAGCTCGAGAATTACAACAGTTATAGATCTAGTTGTAGGGATGAAGAAGAAGAAGATGATGATGATGATGATGATGATGATGATGATGATGATGATTAAGAAAAATGAGGAGGAGGAGAAGGAGGAGGGGGAGAAGAAGAAGAAGAAGAAAAACAACAACAACAACAACAACTCCGAGTTACTTCATAATCCGTAAACCAGTGAGGTCTCACCTAAACCCAACTACCGTGCTGCCGCTGTAGACCTGGGACAGGTTAGAGCGGAGGAAGAGTTTATCCAGCTGTCTGGTGTAGGCCTCGGCCAGGTCGCGGTAAGTCTGAGAGTTGGACATCAGCAGGGACGAGGTGAAGTTTCTGTTCACGATCTTCAGCGTCAGGTTTCCCCTGGCCACCGCTGGATCAAAAACACCAGGGAAACAGCGAGGGATATGTTAATCAGTGATATAAAATTATAATAACTTAGGCATTTATATACACATCTGTGTTTCCACGTTGTGCTCACATTTTATGTATACTGTTATAATATTAGGAGCTAGTAGTAACCTTTATATAATCATCTTTGCAAGATTGGACATGGTTTTACCACAGAGATGTTTGAAGGGAGACGGGAGACAAAAGAAGAGGTCTAGAACGGTATAATGTAATAGCTGGGTACATGTTAATTTTCGTCGTTCCGTCCACTTAACCTTGACAAAATGAGAGTAGAAATTTATAATTGATCCATTGGATCATATATCTAGATATATATATATAATTTAGAAATGAGCTTAACTTGAGAGAATAAGATTTAATACAACATGAAATCTGCTAAAACTGTCCGGACTCTCTTTCTTTCGTCGAGGCCAAAAGGGCGAAACCACAAAATAGGACTAGACTAAATCAAGTTCTAATAGCTTTAATAAAGCAAGAGTGGCAGATTTGGTGAGAGACGTCAACGATCGAATGTGGGCAAAAAGCCATGATCGTCGGCCTTGAATTTAAGCAAGACATAATCTAATGGATCAACGGTAATTTTGAGACAAATACAACCTAGCCAAAAACTTTTCACAAATGTGAACCGAAGCATACTAGGTCATATCAATAATCCCATTATTATTTTAAGAATCTATGGATAGCACCGGACAAAGTGAACAAGAGCAAAACGCTCTTCCAATGGTGAATCGCACTTCAGTTTTGAAACTGTTTTGATCATGTCTTTCTTTTTTCTCCATTGTAAGGTCTTTGTTTTGGATATATCGCAAATTTACAAGGCTAATACGAAAAGCGGAAAAAGAATACTCTTATTCCTGCGTTGTTTCCTAACCTGAGAACAAAAACTGTTGTTAATTTAGCGCTTATAACTGCGAGTTTTACGATTTCGACGAGTCTCAGTGTTTTGGAATTCATACTCTGTGTAGGAATTATTTAAAGACAAAACTTGAGAGCATGATTTCATACCCTTAGAAACTATTGCGTTAAATCGTAACCAAGGGTAAGACCTTTCAGGGTGATAAGTTAAATATAACTTTGCTCGAATTCATGCAACAAGGCAATACAAGGAAAGAATAAATATTGTAGGATTTGGTACAAATGGAAGTAATGTTTACCTAAATGGGAAAAATGTTCAAAGATACAGTGTAGAAAATCCTATATTAAGTAAGTTAGTTTTGTCTTTCCGTTTCCCGCTGCTGATGTAATTATACTATGGCTTACATCTGTTAGATTTTCATCCTCAGATTGTTATTTTGCCTTTGCTTTCAATCTAATTTCTTACATATATATGACCGAATATCCAGAGTATAAAAGGCGTTTATAAAATAAAAACGACCCAACATCGTTTATTCGCCCGATGATAAATTTGTTGAGATCAGTGCTAAATATTCAACTTATTGCGGCAAGTTATAATCGCTAAAGACAATTGCATGACTTGTATCATTTTTGTGTTTCGGTTGTTTGAACTCTTTGAGCTGCTTGACATAATGAACAGTTATGTCGAAGTGGTACTTGTGCATCGTGACTTCTAAGCACATTTTTAATTAGGCGGCAAATCCTTCAAAATCGCGGTGAAAACGAAAGAAACGCAAATTTTACGACAATTTACAAAATTTTTTGTCAAAAATAAGAACTTGTTCACTAGGAAAAAAGAACTGGATTGTTTCAGTTTGTTGAAAAAAATTAGTATCTCCGGTTTTTTTAAAGCTTCTTTATTCTATTAAAATTTATCAAACTTGATTTAATCTTTAAATGAATTTATTGTCATTAGTTACATATTATAATAAGCTTCTATTTTCGCAAGTCCAAAATGGTTAGCTGGAATCTTCAACGAAAAGCTAAATAGCCTGACATATTGATGACTCTGCACCTTGACAAATTCAAGGTTTCTCAAAACCTAAACATGCAAGCCTAGCTGTCTTTTTTTCGTTCCCCAGCTGCATAGACTAAATAAAATATGGATTTAGCAATCACAGAGGTATATAAAAAGAGCAAAAGAGCATTTTCATATAGCGCTTATCCACTAATGTGCTCTAAGCGCTTTACATGGGTTCCCCGACAGGTATATAGTGCAAACCGGTCTCTGTGCCTTATAACCATTGGCACTAAAAGTATTAGCACGTTGATATTATTCCCTTAGTACTTCGCATTTTTTCTCTTTAAACATAATTATTTATTTATGATAAGTCTTTCTATCCTTCAACGTTCAGTGAAGACTAGAGAGAAATGGAAAGGGATATCGAAGGACCCACATTGTGTGCACTGCATAGTTTACGAAATGAATGTAATATTAAGTTGATGTTTGGTGCACAGGACGGTTCAAAGGAACATGAGATTCTCGTGTTTTCATCAATAAGCTTAGAATACACGATATAATAATGTCGGGTAAATTGTGACAGCTACATGAGTGGCCTTTGTTTGACATTTCGTCTGTCGCTGCTAGCCGTGGCAAGATGGATGATGCTAGGTTTACGTTTGGGCGTTCAGAGGGAGAACTGCTGACAGATGTAGGAAAGAGACGATAGAAACTGGAAGGGGGGGGGAGCGAAACAAGATCCTATTCGTACGCAGAGAGCAAGATAAATTAGAGGATATTCGAAACAGAGTGCCAGGGGGTAGAGATCGAGAGGAGGGTCGGGTTCGAGTGGTTCTAAAGACAATAGAGACAAGCATAATACCTGGTTGTCCTGTGAAACATCGTGTAACATCAAGAGAGACCAGCCCAGAACAATCTAGGAAATGTTAAGATGACGGGAAACAGTCTTCTAGAAAGCACGTACAAACTTGAAAACGCGGAACAGATTTAAAGAAAGACCATTTAGGGAGAGAAAATCTACTCTGCATAAAAAGAAAAAAAAACTGCTTGACAAAAATTGAAGAGGACATCTCGGAAAAAGAGTGTAAAAAAAAGTTTTAATAGTAATAATCTATTCAAAATATAAAAACGAAGGCATAAAGAAGCTAAAAAATTGAGGGAGATTATTCTTATCATAGAAAAAAGCATAGCAATAAATTCAACCTGCAACATTTTGTTGTTCTTTCTTTTGCCATAAGAAGGCTTGAACCGAGAACTTTTAAAAAAGGTAGGTCTGAGCTAAGAAAATAAAAAAAAATAGGTTTAGACATGTGGGGAGACAGGAAGGCAAAGAAATGCAACAAGTTGGCGGAGACCAGCTCAAAAGATTTGCGATGAAAAGAAAAAATAACGGCAGTTGACTTCGAAACGACCTGGTAGCCATTAGACTCTAAAATAGGACATGTTTCGGACAACCTGCAACCAACAACATAGAAATCAAAGCAAGATCACTGACGTCGGGGCACAAACGGCGATGCGGCGTGTTTGTTTTGGTTTTTTTTTCCTGCAGATCTAAACATAGAGGAGCATCAGTATTGTGAAATGACAAAGTGTCAACTCTGATCTCAGACATTATGCTTTGACCTTCGCGTGGGTCAGTTTGATTTACTGCCAGGGATGGGCTGGTTCTCTCCGTCACTCTGCGACTGTCATCGGAACTTTGTTTTTGGTGCAGTTGGACTGATCATGTGGCAGATCGCATGTCCTCAGGTTGTACTGACCCATCGTAAAAACCCTCCTTTAGGTTAGATCTGGACTTCCTTTTGCAACGTCTAAGCTTTTAGGCGGCATCAAATAATGTTTTTTCTCTCATGGTTTCTGCTGCACTGATTTAGTGCGGCAGTGTTTCTTTATTGTTTTGTCGCGAACGTTTCTGTTTTGGTATTAGCTTTCAGTCGTAATGTTCAAATAACGTTAAATATTATAGAGAAGTCTCTTCAGATGCTTCCAAATCTTGTTTCTTTTATTACGAGAGTGGTGTTTTCAGGGTGTGGGTAACAGTCAGTATTGAAGACATAGCCGACATAAATTGAAAGACCATGTAGAAGATATCGAAACAAGTTCTTATGTTTTCATCCATATCGTCGGTATAAGCCATATATACTTTAAAATTCGTTAAAAATATAAATCCTAGCAAATTTTATGAGTTAGACACACAGATGCCTAAAACCTCTAGGAAAAAAAATTAATTCATAGTTCTAAAGTAACAACTAAAACTACTTTTGTGGAGCATCCCAAATGGAAGTATTAAGACAGGAAAAGGATAATCAAATTTACAACCAATCACATAGATTGCTATTTCTAGGTTGATGAAATATACACATATATGAGGTTATATTAGTTCAGATTTTGTGTTATCTCACGAGGTCCTCTCAGAATTTACATGAGTATAGGGGTGGGGGGGTATTTTTTGTGCAAACAAAATGGATATTTTTAAAATCACTATGGCAGGGCTACATTCAAATGAGCTTGGATGCGGTTTCTTAGGTCTAATGGTCTGATTAAACACACGACAGTTATTGTTTGTATAGATATAAGAAAAGTTAGTGTGATCCGATATCGCCATATCTCCACCGTGTCACTCTATCAATAAGTCAAACTGTTCCAATGCAAGAGTTTTACATTTATGCTTATTCCTCAATTATGTTTACGTAATTCTTCCCACATTTTCCTACCTATTAACAAGTAAATTATTTCACTTTATCTATGCATCTATCTTGCAACGAAAACACACATAATATAAAGGTGGGTTTTAGATGATAGGCACTCACCATATTTAGGTTTTGTTTTAGAAGAGATGATTTCTGAAAAAGACAGGCCAAAAGAATATTGATTCATAAAATGAGACAATACATTTTTAGTTGAAATGCCTGTGTAAGATGATCAATATTTATTATCTACCTACTTACTAACTACCTCTAGTATCCAAGATTTGATGGAAACTTTGAAAAAGGAATACAATGAGGCATCATAATATTATAATATGCACTTATGATGTAAAGAATAAGGCTTTAAAATCATGTAAGTTTGTAACACATTGTGTTAATTAGGTACAAAAACAAGCAAATTTCAAAGATTTGACTAAAAACTAGATTTATATGTTTGTCTATCGATCCTTTTACCTACCTACCAATCTATCCGCCTGTCTATTTATCTATATGTGTATCTCGGTTCATAGAAGAACAACTGGCCTTTAACAAAAGTAGTAAGCTACAGTAGTTACTCTACAAGTGAAGCGATAGTTCGGTAAGAAGGCCAGTAAGTTACTGATAGGGTGAACTTGCCTTTAGTGACGTCCACTCCTAGTGTCAGCGCGAGAACTGCCACGGCTGCAGCCACCACGACAACCAGCATCACCAGCAACAGGAAGCACACGTGTTTCCTACAGCGCTTTCGGCGGATCATCTCATCGTCCCTGTCCAGTTTGCCAACCGGGGGGTTATCAAGGTCAAGGCTGTACTCTTTGAATACTTCCGGAGCTGCGCGCGCAGCATTGTTGACTTTTCCGTCAGTGAGTTGAGTGTGTGGGTTTTGGAATGCTAAGAAACCCGGGGAGGGGGAGGGGGACGGTCGAAACGACGCTTGGTCTGCCTTGGGAACGCTCCCTTCGCAGTTACTGCTACTGCTGCTGTGGTATCCACTATTCTTCTTGGAGGTTTTAGGGGAGTGTTTAGTTCTATTCACATTGTTGTTGATCACAGACAAACTAGCGTCGCCTTTCTTCTGGTATTGTTTCCTTATCTGTTCGAATTCATCCCGAATGGAAATATCCAGGTCTTGCAAATTTTTAGGTAAGCTTTCTCGCTTTGTGACCTGGTTTGCTCTACTATTGAAATTATACCCGCTGTGATCTACTGTGCCTGGTGGTATGTTTGTCTTGGAAGTTATGACTCCTGCTCTCGGGTTCCCTCTGTTTGCACTGGCGTTGTTCGGCCGTACATTTTCCGCGGAGTACTGGTAGAGCGGGAGATTTTCTTCAAATGGGTAAAGGTTCGAGTGCGACATTTCTTCGGCGTCGCTGTATCTGCGGAAAGACATCATATTAAGATTGCTGGCTTCGTTGTCTTCATCGGTGTGAGGAAGCGCATGAGGGTCGTCAAACAGGAGTTGTGTGGTGACGTGTTGATCGGGACAGTTTTCTTCACGGTGGAGGCGTGGAGTCGGTGACGCCCTAGGCGAAGGATGAAAATACTGATGCTGAGGGTACGGTAGAGTTTGGTTGCGGAAATGGCGGCCTGGTCTGGGACTGTTTTGGTCCCTCTGACCTTGTCTTAGTCCGAGACTGTCAGACTTTTTCTTCTGCTTTTTCCTAGTTTTTCTCTTAACCCTCGAAGTGCTGCCTCGCTTTGAGTGCGACTCGTCTGAGCTTGTACTGCGGGACTTCAAGAACGGAAACGGGCCCTGGTCCACTGAGAACAGAATCTGCGGCGATGACGGGTCTGGTACAGATGAACAAGTAGATTCAACAGGCCGGTAGTCTGTGTCGATTTGAGATTAAACAGACAATTACAAGTTACTCATACGTGTAAATTAGGTAAGGAATGAGCTTATTCAGGTCAGAGTTGATTAGTTTTGTTGTAATCAAGTGATCTTTAAGAAATAGCTAATTTTATAGCTAATAATAAAAAATAGGTAATTTGTTTTATTCACGCCTTAGTGCCTAACCACATGAAATAACATATAGTTTTAAAGGCGGGAATGCATTGGCCGACGTGTCGCAAAAACTCTGAATGGGTCAATGACCTAGAGATCTCAAACGCAAAAAATTACATTTCATAATCATGATAATGAGACATGGAGTTTAGCTCTGTATCAGATTCCGTTAATGTAGGAGAATGTTAATGAGATTTAAGCTAAAGCAACTAAGATTCTAGCAATAGGAATAAGAATGCATTCTGTTACTAACAAGTATTACATTAATCGGAGACTTATAATGCAACACACATTGTATGTTTACTTAATAAATTCAATATTTTCTATCTTGACATTATTAATTTTTGTAATTATCGGATTTCCTGAAAAAAAATGTTGCGCAGCACATGGAGGTTTTCACAAAGAATGCATTTTCTAGCAAATAAGTTTGGCATTTTTTAAAACTAGAATTGGTTACTTTATAATATAAAGTCAAATTATAGCACAAAAAGTTTCATTTCTACATGACCAGTATACCATCACAAATCTAGTAGAATTTTTAAACACAACGTCGCTACAGCGAGCTCCTGGGCAGTGGGGAAACCTGACAATCAAATGGCACAACGCAGTAGCAACATGCGGTAGCTCTATGACTCAGACAGGGATAGACAGCGGTCTAGACTCAGTCACATTCTTTTAAACGCAAAGCATAAATACACTAGAAAGAATTACATCCATCTCAGAACAGAAAAACTACTCACTATGCATTCAGCCAAAGAAAGGACAGACAATAATAATCCCTCTACGTACAGGCAATATTAGATTGATGAAAGAAATTGTTAACTTAAGTAAAGGAAGGGGCGTGTAGAAAAGGTATGGAGGACCCCAAGCATATTTTACGCAAACGGTATGGAGGTTCCCAAGCATGTTTTACACAGTTTAAATCTCTTAGTGTACGAGATTTGGACTCAGAAGAACAACATCGAGACCAGACTACGGCATAGAAGAGATGCTCACCAAAAACTGGCTTGTTTATACAGGCATCTGGGTTGTAAGTTTGACAGACCGAAGTGAATGAGAAGACAAAGAAGAAAATGATTGTTGCAAATTTTCAGACTGCAGGCGTTATGAAAATCGGAATGGCGTAAGTAACCAAGTTAGAAACAAGCAAAAAATTAAGGAGGCATCCAAATTAATAAAGAAAAGATTTGCATGATGCGAAAGAAAGAGCCGATTGGTACAGAATTGCCGTTTTAATCACGTAAACACAATTTTTTTTTCAAGCAGAGATTTTGGTACACCCGGTCTTTTAATCCTAATATAAGTTAAATGTTTTAAAAACCGTAGTAATATTAAGAAGCAAGACATGCTTAGCTTTGCCATGAGAAGTTCTACACGAGCAGGTTTTTTTTTTTGTTTATAATTTAACATTGATTTAATGTTAACACAGTTAACTTGTGTTTTTACTGTTCAAACAAGTTTTCTGAGGATAGGCGTTTTTCACTGTAGTTCTTAAAGAGTTGGCCGCCAAGCTTTTCATATTAAAGGAAGTGATAAATGTGAACTTTTTTCCTTTTTTTTCTGAGCTTCATTCAGCTGATTACTACTTGCACTTAGCGTTCTTCCCTACAAAGACTAAGGAATTTTGATGCTGAAAAATAGCAAATGTTTCGCGTCCAGGGTGAATGAGTCCTACGCCCTAAGTTCACCTATAGTGGGGTTGCTGCCTAGAATAGGGTATTTCCGTAATGTTCCAAAGGTAAAAAAAAATTAAAAAGTTATCAATTTCATATGGAAATATATCAAAACCTTCTTTGATTAAAAATATAAATAAAAAGAAGGAAAAATTAAACCTTTAAATGGCGTTTTCTCAAAAGAGAAATTTCCGATTTTCGACTAATTCCCTTAGGACACTAGACAAATGAAAACACAAATCATACTAGTGTGGCAGATTATATTATATATTTTACTTTAATTCTTGAAATGTAAAAATCTCAATAGTACTGTAAGAAAGTGCTACAGATTTTCACGAGCTCTAATGCCGTTGCGAGAAGCTTTTCGGGAGATACACTGGGTTTTTTTTTTTTTTTAATATTTGGTAATTTCAGACTGAATGCAAGACATAGTTTTAAGCTGTTCTTTCAAAAAGAAACTCATTTGTTGCCCTAACTGTTTTCATAAAATTAATGTATTTTTCCAGGTTAAAAGAAATTCGTCCTTCTGCTTTCACTTACATTTTGTTGACCGTAAATCTAACTCTTTAAATATGTTATTTCAGCATTAAAAAAATTTTGAACTGTTCAAAATAAAACTCCGATGTTTTCAACTCCCTGAAAGCGCGTTAACTCTTACCTGGGTGTTCTCCTTGACCTTGACCTACATACATTCGGCCCTGACCAGACCTGCAGTCATAGCTGAGCTCCCTGGCTGGGAGTGTGGGGTCTCTCTGTACCGCGAATGTCGGGGAGGACGGCTCCCTCTGACCCGGTCTCCATGGTAACGGCTCACCTATGCCGCGCACAATGTCTGGCTTGCCGAGACTTCTCGAGCTACTTCCCTGCCGGCCTAGTTTTTTAGCCCGAGGCGACGTTTGCCTCTCCGATGAATTCTTCTTACTCTCCTTATCTTTAGGCTGAGTATTGGTTTTGGACTTGTAGGTCATGTCTTTATGCCAGCGGAGACCGAGTGCTGAGAAGGGCGTGGTTTGATTGGTAGCGTCTTCATGTGGGCGGGGTTTTCGACGTTGCCAAGGGCTAAGCCTAGAAACATCTAACGGGATTCTGTCAGCGAATACGTCGATAGGTGGTTGTTGTTGTTGTGGTTGGTGATGCTGTTGTAGTGACGTTGATGGTGGTGTTGGTGGTGGTGGTATCTGTTGAAACAGGTCTGGCGGTTGCGAATCTCCCGGTCTTCGGGTATATTGGACATCGTAGCTTTGAGGATGTGGACTCTCTAGTTGATGTCGTAGAGGATTCGAATAACTAGGGTACTCCTGTGGATCTATGTCCATGATATTTAGAGGTGGTGGTGGCGGCGGGAAAGAATCGGCGCCGAATTCATCCCAAGCCGCAGTTTGGTCATTGTCGGCATCGTAGGGCAAACCCATGGGTGATATGTCACTTGGATACGCTCGTGTCTCTTGGCTGTGCATGTTGACAAGAGCTGGGGCAGTTCCGGTGAGGTGTCGAGGTTCACGGCGACTAAACGTGTTATCTTGGTCATCACTGATAGCAGAGAGACCAAAACTCGACAGGGAAGACGGCAGAAAGAAGTCCCGGTTGCTCTCGTCAACAATGACCTCATCCGAGTCATCCTCCGCGCTATCGGAGGTTACAGTGGGTTGTGTAGGCCGATGATACATGATCCAAACAAGAGGAAGCACAGAAGTAAACTGATGTTTATGTTTTATAGTTTGCAGAGCTAACACGAGACATCCAAAATGTCGGAGTTAAGGATATGAATCTGAAGAGATAGGACGTTCCCTAAAAGTAAGAATAAAAATTTAGCATGCATGTGATAAAGTAACTGAGATTTGGTAGTTCAGTTTGTGCCTGTATAAAAAAAATGAAGAAAATGCGTGGGGGTTCTGTAACGCTTTAAATGTTTTGCTTTAGGTGAATCCTTTCGTTTGATTTTTTTTTCAATAATTTTATAGAAAGACTAAACCTATCGCTTAGTC
>BMAT01004126.1:41782-56292 GCA_019649035.1 Elysia marginata | reverse complement strand
GTCCCATCTAGCTAACTATAGAATATCACTGTAGGTCACAGAAATCTGCCTATTTTTAGATTTCTGTGGCATAGGTTCACGAGTCCTAAAAAATACCCAAAATTTTTAAGAGTAATTTCCCTTGCTGAATGGCGGCTCCGTATACAACAACGAACAGAAGTGAAACCACAACAAATGGTTCCTAATAGATTTTAACTCCCTAAAATCTTAATTTTCTTTGGACGCTAGTCAGTTTTATGAAGAGTAAGAAATATTGTAATTATGCATATTTTTGGTAAAGTGTGTGTTAGATCTAGATCTAGGTGTGTTGTGTTCTTGAGGCCGCCCACGCTAATGAAAATATCCTTAGAACCCCTAGCCCCACTAGAATCTAGATCTAGATCTAGGCTACAACCGCTACTACTACAGGGCCCTGGCCCTGGAGCCTAGATGATCTAGATTCTAGAATCTAGTAGTCATCTACTGGGATCTAGTGGAATGCACAAAGTGAACGTAAATCGTCTTAGTCATCAGTCAGTTAGCGCTAATCTAACTTCTAAGTTTAAGATGCACAAGCAGCTACTAGCGCTAAGCGCCAACTAAAAGTCAGCTTACTAGTGGCGACTAATTTATTTACAGGTGGCCTCAAATTTTCATGTAACTTGCGACTAAGCTATGTAAACAAGCAATGGCTACTGATGCGACTCGATACAGACGACGGACTGTTAGTCTCATCTACGGCAAAGTCTTTCGTGGTTAAAAACTTCAACCATTTTTGTGGCCTTAAAAAATATTTAACAACCTACATCTAGAAGAAAATAAAACCTTCGATTTTTAAAATAAACACAGGTTAGAATAATCAGCGATGTCATTTTTATAACGTAGAAACATGTCAAGGTCTAGGGGCTTAAAATTGTAGGCAAGATTGATCGGCTCTGATCTGAAGATAGCCTTTCAGTTCAATTGTCCTCTTTTGTCCTTAACACCGTCCACTTTGTAACACAGAGGGAGTCGGCAGATCTGTGAATTTTGTTTTCTTTTAGTGTTAAAAAGACAACAAAGTGGACAGTGCTATGGCTATTTTGCATATATATACATCTAGCCAGGGGGATGACCGATGGTGAGATTTTTCATTCATGTGCCAAAATGAGGCTGGCAGTGGCTGGCACGCGCGCCAAACCAATGAACCACATTTAAGCGAAAGGGAAGCGTAACAGGAATGATTTTGTGCATACATATGTGCAATGGCCTTTGCGGCCCTTTACGGGGATAATAGTCTGTTGTAGCCAGGCGGGCGCGCAAGTCACCATTGTGCATACAGTAAACTAAAGCTCAACGTAAACCTCCCACTAGGACTAGCTACAAAACAACTAGTCTCCCTCGCGCCTATCTTGCTCTATAGATCGAGTTGTGCATCCCACTATAGATCTAGTTGTGAATAGGGAATTTAAACCACGACTATTACAACTTGGATGACTCCCGACCAAGACTCCTTGTCTTGCAGAGTCTACAAGGGCTGCAGTTTAACCGTAAGCCCTTGAGTTGACCTACTTGTTAGACTTGATGGACTTGAGGAAATGCTTGCCTTGAAACTTGGTGGACTCCAGTTTGGACTTGAGTTCAACTACATAAATTGACGTCTCCTAATCTCTTCTACTGCAGCACTAGGAGTAAAGTGTAAGCGGAAATAATTCCCTCTACGTACTTTGTGTCATTTGACAACTGGGAATTCCATTTAGATATGATGGGATCAAGTCTTTAGGTATCTATTAATTAGACTGCGTCGAAAGGAAATTAACTATGACAACTGCGTGGGATGTTTGTACCTCACGGCTCTCTGTAAGTCTATGCACCTACGAATCAACTAAACGTTTGATAACTCCAGTTGGCAATTTTTTTAGACCTGATGAGGTTGAGTTAACGCGTGTTAAAGAAGGTAACTGCGCTCCCCACTCGTCTTGGTGGAGACCACATGAAACAGAATGACTTGCTAAAGTAAAATCATTTATTTAATGTTGTTGTATTACTCAAAAAGTTGTGTGCTTCTTTTTTTTACTAGGTCATTCCTTATAACAATCAGTCCTTTGCAGCACACAATAGAATACGGCGGCGACTTTCCAAGTTTATCTCCTTGGGATAATTTACTGTCAGAAATTTAAAAGTTTTAACTTGATGAACACAATGTGACAATTGCGTTTTCCATTCAAAATCCTTTGAAGAGGAAATGCACTAGCCTTAACATCGCTATAAAATTATGTTATTTCAAGAAGTGGATAAAAGTTGTGTCGAATAAAGTTTTAAATCTTTGAAGTTTTAAATCCTAGCCAATTACGCTCTCTACAATTTTGAAGAACAGGGCACAAATAGAGCAAGCTGCTATCAGTACATGCTAAACATCAGTAAGCAATCACTGTAAACAGTCCTTTTCAGGGCTGACTTCTACCTGGCCTGAAGGCGGCCACCAATAAAACAAAATTTTCAACTTTTTTAAAAAAACACACGTCACATGTGCAGTTTTTATACCCTCTCCTCTCCCTCTCTGCAGGTTTAAAAATGAAGGCTTTATAAATCTCAAATAAATAGTAATGTCATTTTGTATTTTTGCCTTGTTAAAGTATGTACCGTATTTTGGAAAAAACACTAAATTTATACTGCAAATTTTCAAAGTTTTTTCCCCTTTTTTCATATATCCTTTTGTTTTAACTCGGAGTTGGTTTCTATTCCCAATGACTTTGTAACATGGGACTAGACTCTAATTTAAAGGAAATGAAGCAAAATCTCATAATTTTGTCAAATTATAAATTTATAGATGTAAAATGTTGCATCAAGCAGTTGCGATATCTTCTGTAACTAGGAAAAGAGCATCAGGAGAGATAATAAGATATTCATGATTTTGTGGTTTTTTATATCATTTAAAATTAAACAAAGCAAAATAAATTCTCTTCATTTTGTTAATGTTCATAGACAGCAAGGGCAATTTTATCACAATACCTCAACAAAACGAAGGGCTATCTATTAGTCCTAAAGCAATTCTTAGAGAGAGAGAGAGAGAGAGAGAGAGATACCTTTTATAATTGTTTTGCTTGGCCTACTTGGCAAGAAGGAGCCTTTCATTTGGTCATTCTTTGCACCTGTTGCATAATCCTCGATTGTTAATGAAGGCAAAGAGGGAAATGGGCCTAAGATTTTTTTTGTAAATAACAGAATGTTACATTGTGGAGCCATAGAATGATGAGCTTTTGACATGTTGATGCTTTTAACTGTACCCAGTATAGAACCCAGGGTATATGTAGCATAAATGGATTTCTAAATATGATTCTTCCTAGTTGAGCCAAATGCAACTTGGGCAAATAAATAATTTAGCCTTCTTTGTTTAAAAATTATAAAATTCATTATATTTATGTAACTGTAAGCCTAGAGCTAGGGTGAATGGCACCATTGAAGCGAAATCCTGCCATCAGTTGTACTAGTACAGTAGTACCCCAGAACTAGAGCTAAGTGCCCTCATCAGAAATGCAAGTTTTCTGATTTTTGTAGGAATTATGATTTTTTAGCAATTTTGTTTAGCCAAAAAAGCTGAAAATTTGACAAAATTTAGACTTAAAGTTAAATATGCTTTTAAGAAAACCCTCCAAACTTAAAGATTTAAAGTGAATCATTAAAGACTTGTTGTCATCTTCTACTAGGTTGTACAGCTGTGAGGGCCCTAGTAGAGAGTTGTCTAGTCCACCTTAAGTTGATCTATCAAAGTTGCTATAAGGGCAGCTGTTGTTACAAATCAGTGACAGGCTGAAAACTTTATAGAGATTTTAAAATGTTTCTGCGTATCAAGCTTAAAGCACTCGCAACTGTGCCTCTTACGGAGATTGAGTCTAGTATAGGACCTGCATAGTAGGTGTCTTATATCTACTCCATAGCCAATATTTCCTAACAATGCATATATCATATGATCCAATTATACAATTCTAATCGCCAGACTTAATTCACACCTGATCCATACAAGTACCCCAAAAATGGTGCAAGCTTATTACATCTGTTCAAAAACATAGTGACTCTTGTTTTGGTTTTGTTATGTTAGAAGTTCGATTACATCATTAATGAGGAAAATTGGTTGAAAAATAGTTTGGTGCCCCGTAATAATTCAACCTCCAGGGTGTGCCTTAATCTTAATTCATGTTTTCTGCTTTTCAGGCAATTGTTTTGAAAAGTTTTTTAGCAAAATAATGTTGTTTTCTTTACTCACAGGTCTATAAAACTCACAGCAGCTAGTTTGCCTGCCTGTTTTTTTTTCTGAGGTTGCGTCATGGAACTTGACAAAACTGGCCCAGACAAGGAAGCCTGCACGTGTCCAATATGCATGTACATCATGATTGAGCCAGTGACGATGCCGTGCAAGCATACTTTGTGTATGTTCTGCTACAAGCAGACAGTGGCCCAGTCAAACCTAGTGTGCCCCATTTGCCGCCAGCGCATCTCGGTGTGGGCTCGTCGCGCTGCCAAGACAAATTCTCTAGTGGACCAGGAAAAGTGGGCAGTCATACAGACTGCCTTCCCTCAGAAGGTCAAACGCAGAATGGAGGCCGTGGCCGCAGGTCATGACAATAAGGAAGAATATGATGATGACGATGATGACGATTCAGATGACGAAGATTGTGAAACTTGTAAGAGTAAAAGCAAATTTTCCATGGTTTTTAAAGAAAAAAAATCTGTGTATTTTAAGTTGTAAACTGAAGTGAGGTATTTACATTTTGAGTTCTTTTCCAATTTTGACCAATTACAGTTTACATAATTTATTATCATGGTTTTATCCTTAGTACCTCAGAAAAAAGTAATCAAACTCTAACTCACAATCTTGAAAAAAACTTGTTTCATAACGCAGTACAAGCAAAGAATAGTTTTACAGGCATAGCAGATTCTAAACTTGCAAAAGTGGTGTTGAATTTTATTAGAGAAATTCATAGGATGTTTAATGGCTTCTGAGGAAAATAAGAGGATTCTAATTAACATAAAAAGAAGAACAAGCGTCTCGTTTTATTTAAAAACTTTTCAATTTTAGACTTGCATTGTCATATTGATAATGTTTGATTGTTCTTTGATTGACTACAAGCATGACAGCCTGAAAGAATGAAACAATCTCATAATCATTGTTTGAATTTAAAATCTCCCAGATTTAAGAAAACTGAAAGAATTGTCCAAGCCTGGCGAGATTCGGGAAGAATACGATGCTGCTATGAGAAAGGTACATCAGTGGATCTCATGACAATATCTTTATTTTATCCTCCTTTCTCTCTCTTTCTCTGTTTTTCTCTCTCTCCCTATGTCTCTCTCTCTCTGTCTATCTCTGTCCCCCTCTCTCTGTCTTCTGTCTGTCTCTCTGTCTGTCTTCCCTCCCCTTCTTTCTCTCTCTCTCTCTCTCTCTCTCTCTCTCTCCCCCCCTCTCTCTCTCACTTATCTTCCTGACTCTTCCTCCATTTCCTGATCACCATTATTAAGCTTGAAAATTTTACCTGATCTTTGACAATAACCATGACCTCCATTTATTTAGAAAGAGATCAGGGTATGGAAACCATTGATCCAAAAACATGACAACACTTTGCACAAAGTGGCAAATATTCTTTCAATATACTATTTATAGCCAATTCAAAACAATTTAAAACTGGAACAATTTGAATATTTGTTTTAGTTTGAATTATAATCAGATTAACATTTGTTGTTTGTAATACATGTATATTGATGATTTGGTATACATGTAGACAGTTTTGGTATGAGGCATTTTGAAATGTCCAAACTAAACTGTACATATTTTGGGCCTTAGGTGGGGTAGAATTTAATGCACACCAATTGGCGTTTTTATGCAGCATTAATATCAGCTAGTTCTTTACTCAACAAAGTTCATCATCAAAGTGTGTTCATTTAACTTTTTGATTGGCATTAACCATTAAAAAAAATTAATGAAATTTGCTGTAAAAACAGGATGTTAGTATTTTTTTTTTTACAATAAACACTTACCAGTAGGGAAATGGAATGAAAGAAAAATAATTTGTGACCTTTTAAGGGTTAAGAAAAGCGTTTATAAGACTGTTGTGTTGAGTTGACCTTAATAATCCCACTGGATACGTGCCATATTGATATTCTAGACATGTAACGTTGACGACAATGTAAAAAATTCCGACATTTTTAAAAATTCATGTTGTCCTCAATGGCTCCCAGATGTGCTAGAAATGCACATGTTAAGGTCTAATTTTTTAAATCTTTCTTTTTCTCATCCATTTTGTAAAATTGCTCACATAATCTGTAATCAGTTTTAGGAAGACTGTTACAGGTCTGTGTACTGGTTTGTAAAAAAATAAATATAGAAGCAAATTTTTTATGATTTTGGAAACTGCTTTGACCCATCTTTCAACCAGAAAAGTTAGGCCACAAACTTTTATTTTTCAATACCTTAAAGATGCTATCCGTTTTAGAGTTAAAAGTAAATTTATATTTTTGTTTATAACGTTCTCTTTTCTAATTCTGGTGTTGTTACTAATGTTGGTCATTTGACATATCTTCTTACGTTTTAGTGCTCAGTCTAGCCTAAGCCAGGGTAAAAAAAGTCTAAGGAACAATGCAATGGTGTTTTTTCTCTACAGTATTTAATAGAATATATATAATGGGTTATATCATTTTCTATGTTCAATTATAATGTGTTTCCAATGATTAATCTAACCTCTGCTGAACCTTCAAAATTGTACTACAAGAGTTTGCGTGACATGCTCTCTCTTATTTTAGAGATATCCTTAGAAGTTAGGGCAGGTTCTGTTTTGAAAGAGAAAGCTTGAGATGTTAGTTTTTGTAAGATTTGTTGAGATGATCCCTAAGATTTGGCAATGTGGTATAAATGTGTTGTGAACACTATGACAATTTAAACTCATGTATAGTTCTCGGTTGCATTCAGATGCATGACTACAGCTTTAAATACAAAAAAAAACAAATCAGTCAAATGTGTCGCATCCAGGAGGAATGAGTCTGGTGGTGCTTTTTTATTTTCCAAGGTGTTTTGAACTTAACATTTTTCTAAGCTGCCGAAGGTCAAAAGTTTCAAAAAAGTTATCAATATTTTTTAGGACAGATAACTTATGTTAAGTTAAAATATAAAGAAAAAGAAGGAAAAATAAACATTTGAATGGATGTAGTTTTCTTAAAAAAGAAACACCAACTTTTGACCCATTCTGCCCTGAATGCAACAGACATTTACTAAAACTAATTGTACAGTGGATTCCACTTAACTTGATATCTGATAGCTTGAATCTTTTTTTAGGATCCCAAGTGATAGTTTTGTTTGATTGTTGAGTATCCTTACACTGCTTTTACATTTAAATCAATCGAATGGTTGCTCTGATGATGCAACCAGCTCATTTTCTAATGAATGAACTTGATGTTCTGAATTTCCCTGTAATATTGTAGTGCCTGCAGTAGATACAACTTGTCCACATAAGTTGAATAAATTTTCTTAGGGTTTCCTTTAGATTTATTTCCTTAAATTTACAGAGATAGTTCTCCACTTCCAGTAAACTGTTGCGGTTTTTAAAAGATTTCTAAACCTATTTAGGGTTTTCAAAATTGGAATTTAAACAAAGTTTTTGTTCAGTAAACCTTAAGCAAAATAAAACTCAATCAATATTATATTAGACACTGACAATTGACAACTTCCAGGATTTAAAATGTAGCCAATTTTGTTCCATTGCGTCTTTTCTTTCTGTTTACCGGTATACATGATATGTGTAGCAGTATCTCATAAAATTATGGTTCTGTTTCGTTGTGGTAGTGAGGGTATTGGTATTTTCTATCAATGGGTCAAAAATTTACTCCGAAAAATTGCTAAGGAATACAGCTAAGGAATTGAAATGAAGAGTTTCACCAGCAGAAAAAAAATATTTAAAATAAAAATTTAACAAAAAATTGCTCTTCTTTTTCCTTTTTTTTCCAACAACCTTTTCTACCCGGAAAATTGAAGATTACGTAGAGTTGGCCAGAACTGTGTCCATTTCTTCAGCAGAGACAACTTTTAAAACACAAAAGCAACCACTTTCAACTTTGATTAGAATAACATAACAAATATACAACAAAGTAAAAATGTGTAGTGCTCCCATAAGAAATCTACAAGGGTTGTTGGCCAATTCAAGAAAACAGGCATTTTCAAGTACATACTTGGTCAAATAGTTATTAATAAATTAAAGAACTTAGCCACCAAGAGTCTGAACTTGCTGTATCATCAACAAAATAAAAACCATGCCAGTGCCAGCCTTGTATCGAAATACAGATAAGGTAGTCAGGGAAAGAGTTATTGTTTTTGTTGACAATACTCTTTGCTTTAAGCTCATGGTGCTATCATTGAGGTCTAATCTACATTTAAATTTTTAAGGAGTTCTCTGTTAATTTTCTCTGCCAGTGTACCAGGTAATGAAAATAAAATAGTACTTCATGATGTTTGTCATTGGAACTACAGATTTCTCTTTGAAACACGCCTGTTTTCAACAGGGGCTAGGACATCTTTTAAAAATGAAATCACAGTGCTCGCATTACTACTGACTTAACAACACAGGCCTTCTTTGTCATTTCTATTGTTGTGCCAGCTTCAGCAACAGAGAGAGCTGGAAGCCAAGAGAGAAGAAGAGGCAAGTGCTGCCCTCATCAAGGCTCTTCAGGAGGAGGAGGCTAGAGAGATGGATCACATCAGGAGAGAGAGGGAGGAGATGGAGAGACTTGGCTTAGCTGTTGCCCAGCAACTGCATGAGGTAAGCTCACCTCTACATAGCAATGTTTATCTCTCTAGAGAGATGGATCACATCAGGAGAGAGAGGGAGGAGATGGAGAGGCTTGGCTTAGCTGTTGCCCAGCAACTGCAGGAGGTAAGCTCACCTGTACATAGCAATGTTTATCTAGCTAGAGAGATGGATCACATCAGGAGAGAGAGGGAGGAGATGGAGAGGCTTGGCTTAGCTACTGCCCAGCAACTGCAGGAGGTAAGATCACCTGTACATAGCAATGTTTATCTAGCTAGAGAGATGGATCACATCAGGAGAGAGAGATAGGAGATGGAGAGGCTTGGCCTAGCTACTGCCCAGCAACTGCAGGGGGTAAGATCACCTGTACATAGCAATGTTTATCTAGCTAGAGAGATGGATCACATCAGGAGAGAGAGGGAGGAGATGGAGAGACTTGGCCTAGCTACTGCCCAGCAACTGCAGGAGGTAAGGAAGGTAAGCACACCTCTACATAGCAATGTTTATCTCGCTAGAGAGATGGATCACATCAGGAGAGAGAGGGAGGAGATGGAGAGACTTGGCCTAGCTGTTGCCCAGCAAATGTAGGAGGTAAGATCACTTCTACATAGCAATGTTTATCTAGCTAAAGAGATGGATCACATCAGGAGAGAGAGGGAGGAGATGGAGAGACTTGGCTTAGCTGTTGCCCAGCAACTGCAGGAGGTAAGCTCACCTGTACATAGCAATGTTTATCTCTCTAGAGAGATGGATCACATCAGGAGAGAGAGGGAGGAGATGGAGAGGCTTGGCTTAGCTGTTGTCCAGCAACTGCAGGAGGTAAGATCGCCTCTACATAGCAATGTTTATCTCTACCTCATAGAACTTGTTGTGATATCTGCTCTATCCAATACAGTCGACTTCATTTAATTTTTACTTGATTAATTTGGACATTTACTCAATTGGAGCTATATTGAGATGATTCATTTTACCCTTCCTTTCTCCTTTTTTAATTTTGAAAATATTTTTCCTGTACCTTTTTCCGTTACAGTGGAAATCTCATAATTTTAATCGCTTGGGAATGAAAAAAAAATTGAATTAAGACAATTTGAATATACTCAAAAGACCAGGTTTATTTACTAAGCCACTTCTCAGCTCTATAGGGAATGAGATTAGAGGTAAAACAAGAGTAACTTCCCTTTTCCAGGGGACAACACTAAAAAATACTAGAGTGGTTATTGTAATATAGACCTAGATTGTAGGGTCTTATACTGGTAAGTTTCTTACTTTGATAAACCATTTGACATGTAGAACTTCAAAACTATAGAGCTAAATAAAAAATTTATGTTCAAAATAAAACTGTCGCATAAATTTTAAAAGATTGTGATATTTGCATTCATAAGATAGTGGAGAGACACCAGGAAAGTTCCGCTACTCTTGTTGAAATCGCATTCCCTATAGCACTTTCTTCTCTCCCCCCACCCTTGTGCAAATGCGAAAATAAATTTATACCATGGACCATAGAATAGATACCTTTGTGTAGGTTCTAGAATGGCAAATTTTTGCAGTGGGTGTTTTTCATAAAACTCTTAAGTTTTGGAGAAGTATAACTACTAAGGTTAAAAGGAAAAATTTCTGTGATCCTTCAATATTACTAAGAGAAGTGAACCTTATGAACACTGCGAGGTGGTTAATTATTTAATACTCCTTTCAGATAATAAGGATACAGTTGATATATATATATATGTGTAAACAGATTTGTCAGAGTACATGCATGCAAAAGAATCTGTGAAAGTATATTTATATAAGTAAATGCTATAGACTGATATGATTATTTAAAATAGATGTTATGACAGAGTCGCAAGGGAGGCCCATTTTTGTAGTTTGTATCACCAGCAACCCTGTCGTAAGAATGTGTTAAAATCAGATAATTTTTTCTCATGATATCTTTCTACTTCAACAGTAGTAGAATTAATTTTTATGTTTTCTACATAAAACTGCCTCCTCCCCCCTCCCCTTCCCAAATTGTCTGCAGCATGTGGTTTTGTTCCAGCTACCAAGCAACAAAATCCTATAAATCTTGTTTTTAAAACTGCACAAATTCAAGTTCTTTCAATTACAAGTTAGAGAAAGTTCAAAAGAACATTCTGGCTGTAGCATTGGATTGAGCGAAGGGTGCTTGCATTTGTAATACAGAGATGCTTCTTTTCTGGCAAATACCGGAAAATCCGGCATTTGCGAGAGTTCCAGCACCGTCCAGCAGATGTAAAAAATGTAAAAATCCTTGGTCAGGTGGTGTCTTTATTTAGTAATGGTACTTCTAATTTGCCATGCCGCAAGGTGAACGGTTAGTATTTAAAAAAGTTCAGGTGTTTTTGTCAGGCCATAGAAGCATCTCTGGTAGTAGACATGCCATTGAAACAGATTGAATCAGTATTATAGAGAATATTCTGCCAAAAGAACACAACGTAACCATTTCCTGATTTATTTATTTTTTTACCACACAATGGACTAAACTTAATTCAGAGATAACTTCCTTTTTTTTATTTTCAATAATCTAGAACTTATGCTAATAATAGTAAGAGTACTGTATATGTATATGAAATGTATGAATGTATTACATTCAGTACACACGGTATTGCATAGAGTATGACAGTGCATCTACCAGGGGCTGCATGTTCTGTACTTTTTTAAAACTATTTGATCCTTGGTTCATGTGCTTGAACATTGCATCGGTAGTGCCAGAACTCAATATCTTTGTACGTTTTAGTTCCTGTACCAATACATGGTACATTGATAGTGCCAGAACTCAACATCTTTGTACGTTTTAGTTCCAGCACTAATACATGGTCATACAGATTTTTTATCCCAGAGTAGACATTTTATGTTTCAATCATACTGATTTAGTAAGGAAGTCTGTTGTGGTTTTGCTTGACCAGCTTCCACTACATCATACATCCATCATATAAAAATGACCTATAATTGTACATACGTAAATCTTTTGTTTTTTGGTTTACAACAATTATTCTTTTTTTAGGTCTCATTTGAAGAGTTGAAAAGCAGAACTGCACAAGGAAATACCCCAAGCACCAAAGGCCCGACATCAAAAGTCACACCTAGAAGCAAAACAAACTCCAGACAAGCTAGACCTCAGAGCGCCACTGATGGGAAAATGAACACCCTGAACAATTTCTTCAGTCCAGTCCCTCGCACACCAAGTGCCCCGCCCCTGCACGCTCAGCTTTCCAAACTGGAACAGCAGAAGAGTAGGGAACTGAGCCCGTACCCGTACCAGTGCATCTCTCCAAAGGACAAAATCTTCTACGGCTTGTCTGCCCTCGGTACTCCGCGGCCCAGAAGCAACAGCTCCAGTAGTGATGAGGCACCGGGTCTGAGAGATGAACATTCTTACACTTCAGCGTCGGCCGACAAGATTGACCTGACCAACCCTGTTGTTGTAGGAGAATTGTGCCGAGAGAGGCCTGACGTGGAGACATATGATTTAGCTAAAGTGAAGTCAGAGCCAGAAGATATCTTTGGCCCAGGGCCCAGTGGGCTGAACAAGTATGGACTGCTAAGTTCAGGGACGGCCAGCGGTGAGAGCAGCTGTGGTCAGGCAGAGTACCTCTCTCCAGCGGCCAGCAGTAGTTTCCAGCCCATCATTGTTCATCAGAGGACCCCACCTAAACCACAAGCTAACGGACTCGCCATTGAAGTGCCAATCACTCGAATTACACCCAGAAAGATTCTTGTTGACACACCTTCCCCAGTGTCAATCCATGCAGCAAAACTTCTTTCTCTCAATAATGTTAGTCCAAAGATGAAGTCTAGAACTGGAGTAGGTAAAACAAGTGTTGCTGCCTTGATAAACAGAAAAGCAGAAGCATTGAAAAAGTCAACAGAGACAATCAGGAGTGTCACTAGTCCTGCCATTGCATCAACAGCACCCACACACATTCATAGCTCTGTAATGAACTCTTCTAATAGCCGAGTGTGTGCCTCTAGTGCCGAACCCTCATCGAAATCTGTCGCTGAAGCTCTTTCTGTTGACGTAGTGGAGGAGATTGAAGACACAGAGGATTTATCCCTAGGCACCTCAAATGGTATGAACTTCAGGGCAAAGAGCAATTGTTCAGATCAAGAGAATAGCGCTATTACATGGAGTGATGACCTCCTTTCATCATCAACTTGGGGATTTACACCTTCTGGTGACCAACCTTTACAGGTTTCCAAATCTTCTTACAACGAAACTACAAGGGAGGGGGGTCATTGTTATGTCCCAATAACTCCATTGGCAGTTGCTATTGACAGGGAGTCCAGAACAAAAAGACTCATCAAGGATGACAGTGCTAAGAAGAAATCTCAAGAACTCAGTACATTGCTCTTAAAAAAGAACAACTCTAAAAAACGTCCAGTCTCTGGTAATAAAGCAGGTGTGAAGGGGAAAAAACAGTCTATTACTACATCTCTGGACTCATTTGTACAACGCAAAAAAAGAACTTTATCTTATAGTACTCCAAATGAAGTGAATGATGACAGTAAATTGACCCAGGAAGAGAAAGACCACATTCTAGCTCTTCAGCTTCAAGAAATGTATGAAGGTTTAGATAGAAGTAATATCCGTGTTGACCGCTTTAAGGGCTCTGCAAATGAATACTCTCTTAGAAAAAAGAGAAAACTTACATGATCTTTGTTGTTCAGTAATCATGATGCACAGTTTTGTACCTTTAGGGAACTACCAGATACCGGATTGTGAAGACAGTGTGCCTTTGTGCTTTAGGCATTTACAAGTTTTACAAATTAGATTTAAAAGAGAAGGCATTCTCAAGTCGGCCACAGAATGTATGTAAATGTGGTGCAGTAGTTCAGTATTAAAACTCTTGGGATTCTGCTATTTTTAGGGTCAAAGACAGTGTAATTTGGATATTTTGAACTGCTCAGGAACAAATTTTAACCTTGAATTATTTATAATTTTAAGAGAGATAAAATAGGTACTCTCAAGAAAGCTCAAAACAACAAGTATTTGAAATGTCCAACTTGAAATTATATGGATTCTGCCGTGTATACAAATTTTTGAGGAGCAAATGGA
This sequence comes from Elysia marginata, assembly GCA_019649035.1. Taxonomy (NCBI): domain Eukaryota; kingdom Metazoa; phylum Mollusca; class Gastropoda; family Plakobranchidae; genus Elysia; species Elysia marginata. Next base: position 42,480 of record BMAT01004126.1, on the reverse strand, counting down.
ATAAAAGTTAGAAAAAAAAATTTCTTTACAAAAGCATGACTTGAGGAAGTTTGGAGCAAGTTCCCTAAATGAACAATTAAACACTTATAATGATTTTCAATAAAAGGCGGCACTAGTTTATAGTTCTTGACACAATTACAAGTGATACTTTCAATGAAAAAGAATTTCTTTTGTTGGCCACTCTGGCGGCAGATGATCCTGTTCTTACAACATGCTTTATTGCGAGTTCCAACTTGACAAATTGTTTTAAAATGGTACTGTATGAAATTTAAAGAAATTAGTTTATTGTGATGTTTAATACCTTAAGCAGTAATTAATTCTAAGCTTGTTTTAAAATTATCCTTGTCACTGGCTTTCTGTAATTGTATATGAAATCCTATATCTTTAGAAGTTGGATGTTTATTTTTGAGTTAATTAATTTCCTATCTTGTGTTCTGGCCATGAATTGAAATGTATTTATGTAATAAAGATGAGTTATCGTCATTAAATCGTCATCATAGTGAGATCCTTTTGAACCAAAATCTGCACATGAAGATGCATGGCTTAATCAAAATGGTTTTTGAAAAAATTAAAAGATTTTTTTCTATTAGATTTTGCTCTGGTGTCTAAGTTTAGAGAAATTCCTGTTCTTGTGTTGGTTAATACAGTAAATAAAGGTAAAACACACCCTCACTGGAAAGGTTCACATGTCTTACACC
>BMAT01004125.1:507917-521360 GCA_019649035.1 Elysia marginata | reverse complement strand
CTCAGTAATTTTTTTTGTCGTGAGGGTGCTATGTCAAGATCTCGAGTGTATCAATGGTGTACATTGTACTTGGTTTGGAGAAGCTCGAACAAGACTAGATGGTGAGCCAAAGTCTGGTCGCCCGAAAACATCGACCAATGAGGAGAACATGACACAACTCTTGTTGACGAGCTCATCAAATGTGACAGGAGGATGAAGATACGCGAGACATTTTGCCACAGGATCAGTGTATCAGTGCTGCCCAATACTGCAAGTGCAACACTCTTGACCGCCTCAGAGATGCAATTCGTAGCAATACGCCAATAGGTGGACTCTTGAGAAAGAGTGTTGTGCTTTAGCACGATAATGCGACCCTTCATTCAACAAACCTTACACAGCAATGGCTGCAGCGCTACGGTTGGGAAATTCTTCATCATCCTACCCACAGTCCAAACCTCGCAGCCTCTGACTTTCATTTGTCTGGACCCCTGAAGCGTCATTTAGGAAGCATGGCTTTCGGACAGAAGGTGACCTCGTCGATGAATGGAAGAATCGGTTTGCACATCGTGACCTTGATTTCTTTCGAGTGGGTATCTATTCGCTGCTGTCGCGTTGGAAAAAATGCATCGATCTCCATAGGGATTACGTTGAGAAGTAGAGGAAGAGTGACAATTTAATCTGTGCAAGTTTTAAATTTATTCCATTAAAGCTGTTTGAGTAATGCCCCTTTTCCTGTTTCTTTTCGGACGTCCCTCGTGTATACAGTGTATATATATATATATATATAAAGAAGAGGCTAAGAAGATGCTGGAAAAGACAATGTAAAGGACAATATAATTATTCTAAATAATAGTAACACGACTAACCTTATTAATTAATATTTTTATAATAAGCAATTATTGTCATCCCCCACAAGTAAACGCAACCCTGTAACACAACTGTTAAGAAAAGCGAACGTCTGTAACTTTTAAAGTTTAGAATAGACACGGACGTGCCAAAAAATCGCAAACAGAATATGTCTACTTAGTATAAGTAACATTTGCGTGTTAGTGTCGCGGTTTTTTAAACTTGAGTGTACAGATTTACAGCTTCTAATTACAATGTATTAATATTTGATCACTGGACAGGTACAGTCACACTAATTAAAACAATCAAGATAAGGCACCGATTAAGCCACACAAACCTTAACCAAGCCAATTGATCCCACTCAAGTCCTTTTCTCTCCAAGCGCCAGACAAACCTTAATTAAACTAAACTAAGAATCATTCAGTAAGGTAAATATTCCAGCTCTAAGTCTAAGACTTAGTAAGAGTACATACGAAACAAGTAAGCTATCGGTTTTACGCCTTCATAAAAAAAAAACGTATAAGATACTTGTTGTAAAGCCGATAGCTTACTAGTTTCGTCTGTACTCTTAGTCTTAGTTAGAGCTTGAATATTTACCACACAGCTCTGCTGCGACCCTTGTTTAATTAAATTTTCGCTTAGTCAAACCAGTTGATCACACTCACGTCCCTTTCTATCCATAATCCAGCCTCTGAGGTCACCACTCTACCAGCCTTTTTATTACTGGTCATGGAAGCCGTGCTTCGCCAATGTTTCAGGCTCACACGTCTACTTTACCCGGAATCCCTGGTTCCCCACGTTGTAGACACACACGTCTGTCTAACCCGTTACGCTACGGGACGTCCAGCTTCCCACCGTTGGACTTCAAAATCTTCAGATTGTCGTCGCTGGATACTCGCCGACGTACCGGATGGCAGAACCATCGCCGTTGGATTTAAAGACTATGAATAATTATTTTATCGAGCTTGAACTTTATCCGATCGTATTCTGGCCAAAATCTGATGTAATTGTTAGGTTATTCTTTTATTTGGGTTGATAAGCTTTGGGGGTTTGTTCAACTTTTGTTAGTACATTTTCTGCAGTAATTTGGGAATTCTTGTTGCAGTTGTTTGCTCTGTAAATGTGTAATTCTTTTTCAACTCTGCTCTGCCTGCTCCATCTTCCCTAATTCATGTAGATGTACTGAGTACCATATCCGCCATTTATGAGGTTACCTATATTCACTTAAACATAGCTACATCATGTATGTACATGTACTAGTTATATTACATGTATCTTATATTGAATCTTATTTTTATTGTATTTAAACTTTTGTTCTAAACTGCCAACTCTCTAGTTGAGTTCATTATTTCTTAAGACTTGTTTACTCAGTTCGTTGTTGTCTAACCCAGGTCAATTGAGCGCAAGCTTGCCCGAACAATAAATAATATCAAATGCAATTTGATGATTCACATCCCGAACACTTTTACGAGTTGGGTACCTCATATTTTTATGGTATGCTCAGTGATCTATTAATAGTTAGTTACATGGGACATCCGCTGATGCTGCCATGAGAAGATGAAAATCGGCGCCAGTCACAATATAACTCCCAGTTGCGCTAAGCAGCCTCTTCCTTTCACTGATAACGACTAGGCAGTTAGACCTAGAATCACTTCTACCTCTCACCTCTTCACTATCTGTACTTGTACATGTACTATAAACGAATCCAACTCTAAGTTAAAGGATATTCAAAAACATTCTTTAGCCTTAGTTTGGAATAAAAAAAAAACATCTGTTATAGAGGGTTCATGGAAAAAATGAGCTTAACTTATTAAATGTACATGTGCCTTCCTTTCTTCGTTCTTTTACAGTACATGTGTGAAAACATTACTCACAACTGATTCACTACGAGTTTTAAAACTCTATTGTGTACTATTTTGAATTTCACACAAATCTAAGTTACCTTGCAATTCATTCCTATGACGGAATTATAGACTGAACAGTAGCTCTGTTGTCACGGTTAGTGTGAACAAGTTTATTTATCTGAAGTTCTCATACTTTCTAATTAGAAATCATAGAAAACAATTTGAGAACGACAAAGGGGCCTTTCAATCGTTTCATATACATGTAATTCTTTACATCAAAATTTTCATTATACATACTGAATATCTCTTTTCAGATTTCAGGGAAGAAAAGCAATTTATTGAGATAATCCTAAAATAATAAAGAATCATGCAGCTACAAATAACACAACTAAAGGGTCTTCCTGAATTCTCTAGATCTGAATGATTTTTTTAATGATGTGAAATACAACAAGGCACCAGACTGATGGGGGTACCAATCGTTTTGTTGTGCTTTAACAAATTTGCATTTTTAGTCTTGTGTTATCCACAGCGGCGCAACAGATTCACAGTCATTTCAAGGACAAAGACTTAGAAAACATGAAAAGAAAAGCTTTATTTTAAGATAGTAATATACATACATAATTCAATGACCAGTTAAGCTAAAAAAAAATTCAGTACAGACAACTAGATATTTTAAGAAACGCCTTGAACAATTGAGAATTGAAAACTATAAGTATATAACAAAAATTAATCCCTCAGCTGAGATATCATTTTATACAGAAAAGAAAACAGTGAAATTTAGAGTTTTATATTGATTGTGAGCAGGATGGATTAGTTACAAAACAATGATAAGAATGGGGTCTAACATTTTAAATATTGCCATGCAACGTGAGATTTAACCATTTTTTTTTTTTCAATATGCTCATCAACAATCATATATATGTATAAGCAAAATCATACAATACTGTACATTATGAATCCCAAACATGTGAGCAGACTTTAACAAATAAAACAAATAACCCCTCTTGACAAGTTAGTCTTGCTAGTACCTGTGTAAAGAAAAAAATGGAAACATAGTTGTTCTCAGCCGCACACCACATGGCATCTACATACAGGTCAGGGATTACACACTCATCCATGCATTCAAAATCTTATGTACTTCGGTTCATTTATGTCATAACTGTGTGTCTTTGTAGTGCTGCTTACTGCTGACACAAAGTATATTGATTTAAGGCTTAAAGTTTGATGACTTTGAATTTGCATACAAGCACACATTGAAAAGCTGAAAAATTTTGTACATGAACATAAACAAAAAATTAGGAATCAAGCAGTTATCCGGCACTTAAAAGACAAATTAAAAGTAAGTAATATTATTTACACAGATTTTTTTTTTAATTTAGACCCATATGTATGCATGTCTTCCCTGATGCTCGAGTAAAAGATTGTCTTTTTGTATTTTCTCTTTCATACTGAAATTGCAACTGTAAGGCTAAAAAAAAATTCACAGGGTTGATATGTATGCTAGAATCCTTTTTGTTTAAACCGAAATTTTGGGTCTTGTAAAGTGTATTTCACTTTACTGATTGCGGTCGGGGTGGGAGGTTGGAGGTTGCTGGCTGAAATTTAGAACCCTAGCCTTTAAGTTGTTGAAAATGTAGAGTTTGGTGCTGTTTGTAGCTCGATGAGTTTTGTGCCATTTTATGCCCATCAACTGAAGGTAGAGTCCCAATATTAAATCTGAGTAACTAGGCTGAAAGTTCCTTTTAAAATTCTAACTTATGTTTGATCAAGGAGATTCTAGAAAAAGAATTGAACTTCGAATAGTTGATGGATCTGATTTCATTTTTTTTTCAGGCTCAGAAATGAAGCTAAATTCAGTGTCAGTGCAAATGACTAAACTGAGGTAAATCTTTGCTGTTACAACTCCAAAGTTTCCCTGATATGCTCAAAGATTTTTCTCTGATTCTGAATCTGAAATGAATCTGGTCACATGCAACTTTTGTCTGAATCTAGAACCTACAGCCACTAAGCAGTAAGTTAGTGATGATCACCCTACCAACCCCCCACTCCTCTGTCTCTTTCTTCACCAAAGGGCTATGATATGCCCATCTCATCAGAATTCCAATGCAGTAAGCATGTCTGAAGTTGATCAAACCTGCAATGTACAGCCACACGTTCAAACGCAACATTTTAGGACTAGCAGTGGTATTCAGAGATGGACCATCTGAGCTTTGCCACTCAGCTGTCAACAGGTAAGTGAGACAACCCACTGAATAAATGGCCTTTCTAGTTCAACCTTCCATAGGCCTTTTCTAAACATAATCATTTGTGACTTGGGTGCAATAATGTAGATGTATAAAAATCTGTTATCAACTTTGGTGAAGACAAAATGAAGACAAAAAGTAGAAAATTTTTTATATAAAGGCAGTGACTGCCCTTTATCACTTGTGGACCATTTATTTTCAGTTGGGCAAAAATTTTCTGTTATGTCACTTTTGCTTCAAAGAGATTCTATTGCAACTTTTAAAACCCTTTTAAGCCCAGAACTAGTGTATGGTTATATCACATGCCATGACTAAAAGGTATAAAACAAACATTTAAAACAAAACCTGGATCAGAAATCTAAGTTGTATGCAGCAGACAATGTGTTACAAAAAAAGAATGAGAAAAAAATGACTGATTTGTCTCGCAATCAGTGCAATTGAGTCGGAGGTCTCATTTTTACATAAAAAGGCATTAATTTTTTTAAAGAATGCATTGTTCTGAGCTTGCAAATGTTGAAAAGTTCATTAAATTATCAATCTGTTGTAAAAAGGTCAGAGAACTTTTTTTCTTCATTGTAATTGTAGAGAAAAAGAGAAATAAATCTATTTCCAAAGGGTATTTTCTCATCTGACTCGGGTTGCGAGACATTTAACCCTAATGTGAGATCTGCTGCATCTGCATCCTGGCTTTTAACTCTCTTTTTCCAAACTCATTATTAAAGCACAAGAGACAAAATGTATGGTAACTTTGTTCAGGCAATCTCAAGATAACAACTGTTGCCATTTCCCATGGGCTTTAAGTAAAATTTATAAAAATGGGTGTCAGACAATGTTATGACTTCAGAGATCAATTCTAAAAATGGTGAAAAGTAAAACTCAGCACTGGTTGGTTTTTAGTCAGTTCAAGGCTATAGTTTCTGTTGTATTCTGACAGAAAATCCACGGTTGAATTTTGGATGATGACATTGGTACAGTTGATCATATTTATTTCAAAATTATTTCTCTTCATTTGTCTTTACCCTCCTTCCCAGTACATACAAAACAAGACACGCTTCTACAACTTAAGTTGCCTTCTGAAAGTACCATTTTATCCTTCTTTTTTTCTAACTTTTCTCTCTAATATCATTTTGACATTTCTTTACCTCAAAAGTGTAAAGAATAAAGTAAATGTGTTTTGATTTTTTTTCCTCTGTCTCATTGATGTCTTTTTCCTTTGTTGAATGAAAGGCTGCTTTTGCCATTAAAATCTAATATTACATGTAACTTCTTTCAAGACCTAATCTTGACTTAGATGCACCTGGTAGCTTCCATGCTATCAATTAAATTGGGACTCTTTATTTATTTTATGAAGACACTCAACAGGTCCTTGTTATCTGGATTGTACAAACGTCACAACAACAAAACATTAGACCACTGATCATGCTAAGAGCAATATTCTTCATACCAGATGGACAAGAAAACATTTTTAGCTTAAAAAAGTACTATATATTTTTAAGCACAATTACTGTGAAGTATTAGCCAGTTTTTGTTTAGGTATCAAGTTTCAAGTCATTCATACCTGCACAAAGTAGTGCTTATGTTTGCCATACAAAACAACAATTCCCCACAAATATCGATCTTCCAACAAGACCTGATGATTCCATTGTTGTAATTCACATAAGAAATGAGTCAACACTTGAAAAATTATTTTCTTTTTTTTTTCTCTTGCTTCATACTTTTTACATCAGCAAATACTCTTAACATATATCTTTTCAGACAATTATACATGTAATAACTTTATACCTTTTGCAGCATTCACAAGCTCATGAAAATGCAGTGTCCAATATATCACCGCATTCAAATATGAAAATTATAACACTTACTTTGGGCTTGTTGCAAAATCTATACAAAATATTGCAAAATAAATATTAAAGTGGAACTGTGCTTAAGTCTACAGCAATACTGCAATCTCCTTTTGCTCTAAATAAAGCCACAGCCCAGCATCCTGTTTTTTGTCTTTTGGAGAGCATACATTATCACATCAAGACAGATCACTGGTTGTGTTTCTCAGCAGCCAATCAATGAATGCCAAGGTTACCAGTGACTTTAGTGGTAAGGATTTGTTGAAAACAGGATACAGCAGGAACAGAATAATAATGCAAAATCATTACGCCAATGTCTCTCATATTTCAACAAAATGTGCTCTACTACCATGTGACCTGTAATGGTAGAAGTCTGAGAGAATCCAGCTGAAGTTCCAATTGACAAAGAGAGAGATAATGTAGACCAGGATGACACCAGACATGGGAAACAGCAGTGTCCTTGTGTTCTTTAAATAGGGTAACGCTGCAAGAAAACAGGCAGAAAGAAATTATCAGAACTCACTGAGCAAGAAATAGAAACCACGCACAAAGCAAGCACAGTCCAGTTGGATAATTCAAACCCCATGGGAACAAAACTTAATTTTGAATTACCAAAAAATAAAGTTATCAATATGCATAACATAAGAAAAATAAAGTTGGTTGTGTATCTATAAATAATAGAAATTAAGCAAATATTCCAGTAACCAAAGGCCAAATTAAATGGATTTGACTGTAATAAACGATGGGGTTTTTAAAAATGCAGGGTGCAGTGTCTTAAGCTTTGATATTCGCTAGGGCTTTGAAAAAGATATCTGAGTTTAAAAATAATCAGAACTGATTTTTCTCCTACAAAATATTTGATTGCATTCTCCTGGCATTAACATGGATGTGAGTAAAAAGTGGTTTGTAAAACCCACTAGACTTACCACTGTAGCCAAGGAAAGTTATGTAAATGTAATATCCCAAAGCAACAAGCCAAAATGTGTTGCCAAAAAACCTTGAGAAAAACATGTCTTTGTTGATCACATCTGAAGAGAAGAGGGTAAGGTTATAAAGAACTGTTAGGCTTTTCTTCAATGTTAATTTATAAATAAAAAATCAGTAAAATATTCATTGGCTTAACCCTTTTGTGACATATAACGTACATTGTACGTCCTATTTGTTGTGACAAGATGCAGACACAACGTACGTTGTACGTTCTCAAATAAGTGGGTTTTCCCTTTCCTATGACGCCTGGTCATACAATGTACGTATTGTTTTGCTCTGCATGAGAGGGATATTTAACGCAAAGTTGCTTGAATTCTGACAATATCATTGGAGTTCAGCAATATTAAAAATAAACAAATAATTCCTTCTGTAACCAAAAACTGCCATGTCATGGCGATGGACAGAACCTATGTCACGAAGGGGTTAAAAAAAAAGCTATGATGCAGAACTGTAAATCTGAAACTCTGAAGACTACAAAAATCATTTATTACACTGCTTATATGGAATATAACAATTATATGGTGCATTTAGTGCATTTACAGCATCAAATGCTTTTGAAAACGTCCTTCAAGATGGTGAAAAAACAATGACATCAATATTATGACCTGACTTATTACATTTAAGCAGTGCAAAAAATATATGTGTAGCGCTCCCACAAAATGAGCCTACGTGTGTTGCTGGCCAATTCAAGATAATGGACATCTTTGAACACTCAGTGTAATTTTTGCTCAAATGTTTTCGATTAATTTGAAAGTTTGTGACCTTTTTCATTATATCCACTAATGAGACCTTAAAAATCTGTTTTTAACCCTAAAACAGGCAAGTTCCTATATTGAGAACGCAAACAATTATAATGTAACACTTCTAGGGTTGAAGTTTTTTTAAACACATAATACCACAAATTTCGAATATGTTTTTCTTTTCTTTTTAATTAGGCCGCTTGGATTCCTTCTCTTTCAAGTGTCAAAACTCAGGATCTAACAAAGATATCAAAATAATTTTTCACCACCTTTAAGATTTTTTAAAGACGTTTCCAACCATGTATACAATTCAGTCAATATCTCAAAATTCTACCTGTAGACTCATTTTGTGGGACTCCTACACATATCTTCAATATTACTAGAATTAATGCATTCATAAGATAGGAAACTAGAGAGACTCGTTCACAAGAAAATGGAGTAACTCCTATTTCACATTAGAGTAGATTTACGGAGATGAACAACAAGTTGGTTATCTCTAGCAACACTTTCATTGATCTTACAGTTGTACACTTCAGTAAGGTGATTTTGAGGCAATAGGTGTTTTTGATAAACCACTTCAGATTATCTGAAATTTGTACTGTAAAGGTGAACTATAATAAGAAGGCTTGCTGAAACATAGTGGGGAGCACACACGACAGTATTTAAGACAGTATACACTAGATATGTCCGCCTACTCCTAGAAAATGGCACATCAGCATGGAATAAAACAGCTACAAACAATCAACAGAAGGTGAAAAAAATTCAAAACCAAAGCCTGAGAATAACAAAACCAGGACTAAAATCAACGCTAATTCTAAAAATGGAAACAGTCACTGATCTACAGTCTCTGGAAGAAAAGAGAGACCCACAACTATTGCACTTAAGAACAAAGAAGTTCCAGGATTGGACACACTGGATACTGTATCAAACTACAGCTCTATTCCTCCATATCCTATGTACGTTCAAAGCGTAAAAATCCGTAATGTGCGTCTTTTGGTCAAGCGCACCTGACATCATGAACTTACTTCGGTCAAACCGGAAAAATCTGTGGCACCTTTAGCTGACCTAGAAATGCCAAACCGTAATTTTATGAAATCACTCCGATTACTCCAGTGTTGAAGGTACAGTATTTTAGGCATTGGACGCTCTTCCAAAGCAACCCCTTGCAAATTATTATAGCTTGAATATTGTTCAGCTTGCACAATGATTATGCTCGTTTAGCTTTGGCAAGTTCTATTACCAAGTATTGGCCTTCAATTGATTTAGTTTCATTTAATTTTCCTATATTTACGTTTGACTCTGTTACGATGGAATCAATTCCAGAATCGCTAAGGTAGTAATTTTTTTACCCATACCTAATAAAATACCGGCATCAATTGTCTTTTCCTCGTCAGATAAAAAAATACATGTAGCTATATTACCGTGTACAGAATAATCTAGAATAATCTAGACTAGATCTAGATTTAGATCTATTGTGACCAAACAGCCTCAATAGCATGAACAAGCAGACAGCGTTTTCGCAGTTGTTGTATTCAGTATGACACAATCGTTTCACCTACTAAATACAGTTGGATTGCAGTAATCTACTATTTATAGTTAGCTAACTATAATAGATCACTATTGGATTGTTATGAAACTTAGCAGACAATCAGACAAAATGCTGATCTTTCACATGGTTTTGTTTATATTCTGAAGTTCACAGAAGTCCAGATATAAGTTCGTAAAGTTAAAGCCCGTTATTTTGATTTCTATGGTCCGTTCACTCTTAGATCTAGGATACTTTATTAATATATATAAATATGTAAATCGGAGCGATAGTTTATGAATAGTGGAATTTTAAACACAAGAAAAATGCTGAACAGTGAAATGCGAGCGGTAAATCCCAACTTTGGGTCTAGGGAATCGGCGCCCCAGAGTTGAGTCCCCCCATTCGAGCAGGTAAGTGAAGGATGCCAGTTATGAGACAGGTATGTGCTGAAGTGATACGGCTCTTTCATTAGTCACATTAGAGAATGTTGACTTGAACTCTCGTGAGTTCAGGGGTCAAGTTAGCCCAATCGTATAAAATGTGCAGGTAAGCCTAATGAACTGTGCTAAACTCCAGTTTCGCCACCCTTCAACACTATGCCCCTCTGCCTACCGATCGATGAGTCAACGGTTGCCGCCACCGTGTATCTGTGGTCAGTATGAACAATGTTTTGGCCACAGGTTACAAAAATATAATGGTAGATCAGACCACGGACACTGGAGAATTTCACGAATCAAGGGTTTTCCGCGGCAGCCCTGGTTAACCAGGCCTTTCATAGAGAAGGCAGACATCATTTCTTATTGTCAGTGAAGGCAAGGGCATCACACTCTTCATCGTCATAAACAACTCTACAAAGAAGCCAAATGACACAACTAGCCCTTCTCCCGAGATCTGGATCAGACACCTAGAGAGGCTATAGCATGCAGTTTTGTAAACTTCCGTTCTCTGATCTTACAGCTAAGAAAGTGATCACTGTTCCAGTCTCTCCCTCCCCCACACCACCTCCTCTGACACATCTATAATTAGGCAGACAAAACACACAAAAAAGCATCTCACAGCTAACAACATTTCATAGCTTATTAAGTGGAACAGAAGTTAGGCCAAACTGGATCTCCAATATGAACTTCAACCTAATGAATAATTATAATACAACTTAGACAGAAGGAAATATGTATCCAGTAAGATTGTCAACTTAAAAATGAATAAAAATTTGAATTTTCTGCACATCAAATTGTTCAGACTCAATTGTTCATGAACAATCAAAAACTAAAAGGAAAAAAAAAAGATTTTATTTTGACCCTTTGATATAAAAAATCAATTTTCTTCAACTGAACATCATCTTAACTCTAACTCGTGTTGTACGAGTGTGACACATATGTTGGAGTTATCCTTAAGTTTGATTTCACTGGGGTAGTGTAATGTGAACTAAGTCACACTAATCATACTCACAATTTAAAAAAGGAAGTTGGAAGAAATGTAAGATCATGAGCAATGGGAAAAAAGCATTGAGATGCACATCAAAAGCATATCCCCACTCAACATCTTGGCCTCTTGGGGGGTTGATTAGCATATAACGATTTGTAAGGAACCTGAAAAAAATATGTAGTTTGGGTAAAATATAGTTGCTTTGTATTTCCTTCCACAAAAAGGATAGGCAAATAAGACAATGTAAAAAGGAAATCCAATCTTTTTAAAAGTACAGAACAAATTAAATGAGTAGCTTAATAAAACTAGTTTACCATTTTTTTTTTTATTCATAATTAGGTCAGATATAAAAACCATAAGTGGAAAAAGAACATTTCTTTCTTTGAAAAGGTAAATTGATCAAGTCATTACTATATATGTTTTCTGTACCCTCAAGTAAGTGCAGATTTCTCTACATCTATCTGAGAGCATAGGGCACCAACAAAATTTCTCCAAGCACCCCTTTCCTGGGCAAGCCATTTTAGCTCATTCCATGTTTTGCCAGCCCCTGATCTTTCATCGTCCACTGTCCTTCGCCATGTATCCCGCAGTCTACCTCTACCTCATTTTCCCTGCGGGTTCCAAGATAGTGCTACAAATCGGTGGCGGTTTTTATCCATTCAAAGTACATGTCCAAGCCATCTCTATCTTCTAGTTTTAACCTCCTCAGAGGGTAATTATGGCTTACAGAAATTGCAGAGAAATTTTATTAAACAAACAATATCATATGAGGCGTGACTGAAAAGTCCTGCGTCTTCAACCACTGTTTCCACACAAGTTATTGTATAGATAAAAAATATTCACAGAATGACAGCTTACGGTGTCTGCTATGTGAAACCATCTTAATTTTTCAATTAGTCATAGTCTCTGTCAACAGCCATGCACCAACGATGAACACGTTTTTCAAACATGTAGGCGTAAATTCAGCTGATTTTCCTCTGTAGCACCTACACACACCTGCCTCAACTTCTTCGTAGTTAGTATAATGAAATCATTTAAATTGTTTTTTAAACTTGGAAAATATAATAAAGTTTGACAGGGCTAGTTCTGGACTAGGACAAAGCAGGATCTTCTAGAATCTGAGTTGAACCAGGGCATCTTAAATCTTTCGACTGATTCTGAGGCGAGTGTGACCATAATCACAAATAACATTATTGTCTTTTTTAAGCAACATTTGCTATGTCATGTGACGGTTTTCTACAAAATATTTGGTCAACTTTCACCTGATGATTACCATCTGTTCTAGTAATGTGTCAGCCACAGCAAGATTGCTCTCACAGACTTGCTTTGGTGTGTCCCAGCTCCATCTTTTCCTCCTTTTCCTTACAGTGCTAACATCTACACAAGCATCACCAGAGACATTTTCCATACACCACTGAATATCAACTGGTGAAGTCCTATCTGCACTTAAGAATTTGATAACCGCACTTTACTTCAAAACAGCTTTTTGTTCTACGCCATTTTTGTCGCCGACATTGGAACACAATAATGTGTGACGTTTTGAGCAATAGAATATGGATGTGACGCCATAGCTGCATGTGACTTGGAGTGCAGTAAGATTACGTACAGGAAAGACTTGTTGCCAAATTTGATGGAGCTATTTTAGATAATATAGAAAACATTGGGCAAGAGACAAGACTTTTCATAAAAGCCCTGCACAATATTCCTACATAAAAATGCTATAGGCTTCATAGTTTTTCCCCATCAAGAACCATCCTTTGTAAATCAGATGTCTTAAGGAGGTTTCATAAATAAGGTTATACAATAGGCCTACACAATACGAAAGATGTGAGAGGCAAGTAGTTTTACATGATGTGTGACAGATCTATTTGAAAAGCAATAGTTGCACATCCACAGATTTAAATGATGTTTATCAAAATGAACCAGGTCAAAAGAATTTGACAATAAAAATGTCAATCACTAATACTAGGTATCATAGGTAAAAATTTCAAACTCATTGAAACACATTTA
>BMAT01004125.1:402052-414236 GCA_019649035.1 Elysia marginata | reverse complement strand
TTGACTCAGAAACTATTTACAAATTACATTAAAGAGTTTTAAGCCTGAGGGTTTTATTTTAATCATGTGTTTCGAAATAAAAATACTTATAACAGATACAATGTATTATATATATAAAATCTAGACTAAATGTATGAAAACCAAAGGTAGACCTAGAACTTAGATCTAACTCTAGTTCAGGATTATAGATATCTAGCTTTAGATCTAGATTGAGAATCTAGCTATTGCAGTATTAGTGACAATGTCAGTCCCAGAGGCTTATCCGAAATCTATTACTTTTAGATCTAGTCCAATCTGCCTCTAGAGGTCTATTTAAATCTAGGCTCTAGCCCAATCTGCATAGGTCTAGATCTAGCAAGAAACTAGATCTAACACAATATGCTTAGGTCTAGATCTAGCTAGAAATTAGATCTAGCACGATTTGCCTGGCTCTAGAATCTAGATCTAGCCCTTAATCTGCTTAGGTCTAGTAGAATCTAGATCTAAATCTAATTATTTTTTAATATTACTACAAAACTAGCAACCAGTAAAATTACTAAAAACGTGCAGCTGGGTAGCTCACAGCTAAATTTAGCAACATTTTAATCAGTTCAACCGATAGCAAACCTAGTTTATGACATCACTTCCCGCCCTGCTTATAATGAATAGCTTTGTCAGCGGCGCATTGTCAGATGCTTTTGGCTTTGAATAAACAATGAAGTTACTGAGTAGACCTAAAAGTTTTAGGCCTGCAACTTTGGTTTTTGCGAGAGTTGAAGGTTGTCCTTTGGCACAAAGCAAGCCCAATAAATAACAAAAAGGTTCAGAAAGTATCAAAATGGATCAGCATGCAGTTTTTAAAATATTTATTGATAAAGTTTGCCTTTAATTTCAACTGAAGATATCTCTGGATCTAGTTGCTCGATTTTTACAATCAAAGCATCCTAGGAAAGGGGAAGCTATTATCTTCAAAAGTATAAACAAAAAGTGGCAAGCTTTCAAAGAAATAAAGCTGCAATGGTGCTCTTTCCGGCCCTACCAAAATAGCGACCTGCATTCTTTGGTCACAAAACCCTATGGGCTGTGCAGCCCAATTTTTTTTACTGCTGATGGCGACGTCACTGAACTGCCTAGTATGAGTTAATATAAGCCTTTCAAAGCTTTTCACGTAATTGAAACTCAAGATAGAAATCTAAGAACTTAACCTGAGAAAGTAACTTTCTTGAATACACATTCCAAGGATATGCCTTATCTTTGTTTTGTCCTTGTTCTCACTTTGAGTACAGAAATGCTTTGGAAAATACTGAAATGAGGGTTTTAAAGTACTGGGCCAGTCAATCAGGGCTTGACTTCTGCATTTTTCTCGAATTTTTATAATTCGATTCTATTTTAGGTTCCCAACTGGTAGATTTTTCTTGTCAAGTATCCTTTACCTCGGAAGCTCTGATATTTCAAACTGAATCAGCCGTTCTCAAGCACTGTCAGTTCGACTTAAGTTAAATGGAATTCAACAGGCTGCACTTTATATCAGTATGAAATGGCCCCTGTACCAGGTTTCAAGGTCAGTTAGTAGGTCTACTCCTCATTCTTGTTTGAGAAACTAAGTCCTTGTAGTTTTAATGGCCTGTTGAAGTTGAAAGCTGAGCTCATCGTTCACTAGTTTCAGCATTGTTGGTAAGGTTACCAAGTAACTGGTTTTGGCGAGGTAGGACCGGTTTTCAGCATGCTCTAAAAAAAGTCTAACGTGTGTAAGGTGTCCTAACGAATTAATTTCTGTAAACTGACTATAATTATCTTGAAATAACAATGATCTAATAGTGAGGCAGATTTGTGAAATAGTTGTGGGTTTTGTGGTAAAAGCACCAAAATCCACGCAAATGGGGCTGAAGACATTCTTAATAAATTAGATATTATGCCAAGCCGAGTTTTTTCTCGGAAGCCCATAAATTACAAAAATCCAAGACGACCGCCGTCCAAGGCCAAAAAATACATGTATACTAAATTGTCATACCTTCGTTAATTGTTTACACAAAAACATAGATGAGGTGTCTCTTCGTATGTTTTAGACATAATAAATCAAAATCAAATGGAATCATTATTTAGTGGATAAAACATCCTAATTAATTAAATTCGAGTTTTAAAATCTAACATGGCCGCCATCATAATGTAAAATATCTGTCAATTGTCGAGCCTTTGTTATTGGTTTGCAAAAAAACCTAAGTGAATTGATTTAGTCAAACATAAATGATCTAATGGAACCATGCTTCGGTTGGTAAAGTACATGTTTACTGAATAAAGCTACTGTATGTTCAAAACGTATGTTAGCGCTGAAATCCTATGTGCAAAAGTACTACAAGTGGCGCTCGACATAAAATATAAACCAATAAACTGTATGTTTGTGAATAGTTGACACAAAAACACAAATGAGAAGTCTAGCCTCTAGGCATAGAGTTTCATGGCATCATTACTTAGTTCATAAAACGCATATAAAGCAGCAAACTGACCAAAATGTGTTCTAAAATGTTTTGTGTGCAAAAGAGAAAGTGGCACTCGTAAAAAAGACACGATTGGGAATCAGAATAGAGCACAAAATTGTCGTTCTTGCCTGCAAGCAATCGACTTCAAAGAGGGAGTTTGCCAATAAGAACGATAATTCGCGCTCAAATCTCGTTCCCATTTGAGGAATCTTTTGGTTTGTTTTTAGACACAATAAATCCTATCAAAATATCATTTGGTTCTTAAATGCAAATAAAATGACATACTGGGCGAATTCTCGCTAATTGAAAATTGCCCTTCTCTGATTTTTTTAATATATAAAAGGGTCACTATGTCATGTGTAACAAACAGATGCGGATAATCATAATACCTAATGGCTATCATTGTCGTCGCAGTTTCCACCACAATGTCCGAGAGCAACCCTCACACAATTGCATCGCATAATTTAGAACAGGAAGACCACAGTGTCTGCAAACAGTGTCCAAATGGCTACCGGCCTTGCGTCACACACTTTCGCCAACCGTATGTTTTGGAGATGGAATAACTATAACGGACGAGTGCCTGTCCCCACACATATTCACCATGATATATTGCCCGTCTTGTGTGCTGTAGCAGGGCTGCCCTTGTTGTTGGTACATGTATATTGTTCATACTATAGATCTGTCATTGGTGCTGAACATGTGCTTTCTGGCCGAATTCACGGTAGTTTCTGTGCATGTGTGGTCGTACAGAAGTACAGCATATCCCTATAGCATAGACTCGCAATCGTCGTTGGACGTTGATGGGTCCTTGAACAAGGTAGAAAATACAATTGCTACCTCACCAAAAGACTTCCAAATGTCGAATGTTTTCTTTTCCCCCTGTCAGCAAACGACGACATAGTGTCACAACCGGTAAATGTCTAGAACATCGGAAGTGCACTTGCTTTTTCATAACCGATTTCTTTTGCAATGTCGTGCACAGGAATAATACCTCAGATGCTTGCCAGTGCCAGAAGTGACCCAGATTCCAGTGTCTTCAAGGCACACTACAGTCAACACTGCCAGGATGAGAACGTCTGTGTCCACAGTACGCAACATAATTCTGCGATACCCTTTGTTTGCTGAATAAAGTGCATTAATTTTTAAGGAGCATCCTTGGTGAACTCGTTAACACAGCACATTCTGGCCAGAAAGATTTTTTAACATTTGGTGGGCCAAGAAGCTCAGATTTGTTGTCTGTCAATCTCAATCA
This sequence comes from Elysia marginata, assembly GCA_019649035.1. Lineage (NCBI taxonomy): Eukaryota > Metazoa > Mollusca > Gastropoda > Plakobranchidae > Elysia > Elysia marginata. The sequence continues at coordinate 410,528 of BMAT01004125.1, read as the reverse complement.
CGCATACCCTCTGTCACTATCCCTGTATGGAAAACTTCGGTTTAGGACTGAATCTGACCTTGTCGAATGTCTGTAAAAAATTTTTTTCGGATCATGTAGAGAGGTTCCATTGGTTGATGTCAAAATATTGGATGGTGCTGCTATCATCAAAATGCTCAGCGCCATCGGATTGAAGTCATTCCAAGAATATGCCTTACAAATTTTTCTACCGTACATCCAGACGCAGCAGTTGTTGAGCTCGGGTTGTGGTCTATTTCATAGACAGCTGCAGCTGTGGTGAACAGATCCTTCTGCAAGATAAGGGGGCAGACAACCCCTTTGGATTCGTATTGCTGGGCTGCTGAAAGGGCTGTATCCAAGGATATGTGTCAAGAACTCTGTCATATGAAATTGATAAGCCCAAGAGGATTGAGATGTCTATGAGTTTTCGCTAACGTGTATGTACGTGTATCCACATACCCAGATATAATATCGTTAAGAGTCTCCCTGCTTTTTCTGTGGTTCAGGCTAGTGGATCCGTTGCGTCGTATCACGTAGCTATTGTACTTCAGTAATTGAGCAATACTCTACGTTGCTTGTCTTGATTCTTCACCATGTCTTCTGGTAATATTTGGTCTCTGTATAAACCTTATTCTGTTAATCAAATCTCGACAGATTATTTTGGCCGCCTTGGCTAAATGGCTTCATCATCACAATCATCCACGCAATCATCTCGCAACGCATTCCCGATTTCATCGCTGAAGCTCAGCAAAATATTCCGCCCTTGTTTATATCATGCTTGACCCACTGGCACATTTGCCAGTATCCGATGTTTCTAGATCGGTGGAATTAACGTCCCTAAATGAGGAAATCATTGTTATTTTAATTCGATAGTTATTGCGGTACTTGCAGAAGTCAAAACCCGAATAGAACTGTTGTAATATGTAAATTAAAAGTAATAAAACAACTGTCTTCTAATATAACAAGTGCTCGTAGTTTTGTACTCTTGTGTGTCTCCGGGCTCTTCCTAACCCGGCAACCGTTTCCAACGATGATGCTGCTCATTATGACGCAGGCAACCATATGGTGCAGCAATTAACAAAATGTTTCTTTTCCGTCTAAAAAGTCACTGTTAAATCGGCTTGAAAAAAGTGTGCTCAAGAGCGGGATTTAATTTGTATATGATTTAACATACTAGTATGGATGTACACAGGTTCTGACCACTAACTAAGGAATGTTTGGTACTTATGCAGGTAAGACTTAGAGCCAAAGGGTAATACATGTATACATTTTGTTAAACAATTTTAGTCAGCATGCTTATTTATATGCATTTTATCAACTAAATAATGGCTTTTAAAACTTATATGTCCTAAAACATACCAATACAGCCGTTATTTATGTTTTTTTTTGTCAATTTTTCACAAACATATGGCAACATACAGATTTTTTTGTCTTGGATGGCGGCCATCTTGGATTTTTTAAAATTCATGTACTTTCGGAGTGAAATTCGGCTTGGTATAATATCTAAATTCGTTTAGTATGCCTTCAACCTCATTTGTGTGGATTTTGGTGCTTTTACCACCTAACCCAAAATTTGTGTAAAAATTAACACAAATCTGCGTCACTGTAAAGTATTTCTTGTTCCGCTACACTTAAAACTAAGTATGGTAATGGTCGGACGTCAAAGATACCTTCCGTGCCCAAATTTTCATGGGGCCCTAAAGGATAACCTACTTAACCATCAGCGAAGAAAAAAAATAGCGACGTTTGATGGTACATCACTACATGTATTTGGTAATCGCTTGAGCCAGAGAGTGGATAATGAAACTGCGCGGATTAAACTTATTACATGTAAAACCACAGATTAAGAATGTTCGTCAAACAAAAGCAATAGCAATCGTATACAGTGGAATCTCTGAACAAAGACCAGAAAATGGTTTGTAAAAACAGGTCTTATAGGAGGGGGCTCTTTGTTCAGGGGTTAAATTACTATATACCCAGATAAGCGGACGCCCTCAAATTTAAAGTCACATAAGAGGGGTGGTCTTTGGTGAGGAAGGGGCCTAGATAGCTCAGTTGGTAGTGGTCTCGCTCCGCGGCCAAGAGGTCGCGGGTTCGAAACACAGCCGAGCACAGTCCGGGCCCCTACTGGTTGGGTCGGTGTCAGTATAATGTGACCGGCTGAGGCTAAGTCATGGTATCCCCGCTAGTCTCTGGGTGGCAGCCCGTAAATTGTCATTGGGACCCAAGCCCTGAGAGCACCTTTGAAGTGGAATTGGGCTTGTAAAAATATGCTTCAATCAATCAATCTTTGGTGAGGGTTTCCACTGTGTTCGTAATTTGGGCCTATAATTATAAGTACTGATAGGCGGGCAGTTTGCGAACTTCGCTCATCAACTTTAAGCAGCGCAAAGCCCATCAGCAGGAGATTCTAAAATAAGGTTTACAGTTTTGTGTAAATGTTGTTTCATCTCCTAGGGCTAATAGCCAAACAGGATAATTAAAACTAGATATAGATTTAGCTACCGATATTGTAGTTCATAATGTTAAATTTAACACCGGACCGAAAACGGTACTGTCCAAATCTATGGGACTGTTTCAGGACTAGTCTCTCATGTGTGGAAAATTCAAAAGATGGGAACACCAGCGAACTCTTCCTTGAGCAAAGTAGTTTATTCGAATAACTCTAGTGCTGAATCTAAGCCTAAAAATCACCATTGCTCAAGGGGAACTACTCTTAGAGAATTTTTATAAGGTTCATGGAACAGTCTTTGGTGTAATTTATAGATTCTTACATCTACTATAATAATATTACATAAACTGATTGAGTGTTGATTTGAATTTCCGAGTAATTCAAATTAATAGGTAGGAATGTAGATTGAGGCTGAATGGGTGCGATTTGTGTGAACTAGAAACCACCTATTTGTAATCTGCATGGTCAAGTGAAATAGCTATAAAGATCTAAATGTGCCGGAAATGTGGATTTTTAGTACATTGTACCTTAATATTTCGGACCTGAATTTACCTACTGGTGCGGGAATGGTGCATTAAAAGTGGTCTAAAGAACGTTTTATTTACGCTGCGTGATATTGTTTCCCTATCATACCACACAAATGGGTACATAATCTACAAGGAGGGAGGCGGAAAAAATAGTTCCCCAATTCGTGACGTAGAGTTGATCAGAATCATGACCAATATCGGGCTTTTTTCTTACCTCTATAGATCTTAGCTCAGATCTTGTAAAAACAAAATAATTAGTTCAGAGGTCAGGGAATATAAAAAAAAGCTACAGACTCTTTTTTGGTAAAAGAAATTAGGCTGTTGTCTGTGTTTACAGATTAGCAATATGTAAGGGCTGCATGTTTTACATATGGGGCAGCGTGGTTAGCGCGTCGGACTTGTGATCTCGTCGGTCGCAGGTTCGATTCCCAACCATGACGCATGTTGTAGCTCCTTAGGGAACCAATTTATCCACACTTTCCTCAGTCCATTCACCTCTAAAATGGGTACCTGACTATAGACAGTGCTTGAAATTTGTAGAATGTTAGTATTTGAGCGCCCAACCGGCAGCTGTGCTGTAATGCTCTGAAATATGAGTTGAATTTGCTTTGGTGTGTATTGGCCTGTTGGGGGAAATAATGTAAAGTCTTGAGACCGCCTTCTATATTCGGCGGTGGAAGCTTATAATCCATATTTTTTTTATAAGTACAGGGGGTGGGGCCTTTCATTTCTATGGAAATCAAATGCAACGTACAAGTATTCCAATCGACGTTCGGTAGGCCTACTAAAAATCTCTCAAAAAAATTCATGAGGAGCATGCCCCCTGCGGTCGCAGCAACACAACGTTCCTCCATTTTGAAAAGGCCGCTGGTAATTTCACATGTTCCGATATAAAAATAATACATGTAATGATGTCACCGGGAAGGGGATGGGGTAGAGGCATGGAAAGGACACACCAGGGTGGACAGTCTAGATAGTGTACAGACAAGCGCCAGTTCTCGCAGTCAATGGATCTTCTACTAATCGAAATCAGTCAATACCGATGTTTTTTGCGTTATTTCTATAGTATTGGTTGGGCGATATACCGTACCAGTGAGTGACTTCTACTAATCGTAATTATTGTTAAATCTCACCCATACTAATCAAAGATATCGAGGGTTTGGTATCAGCATTTGGTCGTTTGCATGAGCCCAACCAACACCGCTATTGCAAGCTCAAACGTGGTCGTATGCTAAGCTTACAAAGTCTACAAGGTCTACGGAAATTCCATTTGGATCAAGTTTAAGCGTGCTGGTAAATGGATGGTGAGGTTTACATTATTTAGCTTTGATTATTTTGTTAACCGCAGAGAGAAAAGTAAAAGGAAGTGTGGGACAAAATAAAGAGACACACACTACATGTATCGCATGTAAATCTTTCGGAAGAGTTTAAGGCATACCCATAAGGTTTCAATAATTTTATGAGGATAGATGAGACAACTTATCTGCATTTGCTTGAACTGGCGTCGCAATTGATTGCTGAACAATCAATCGTCATACAATAGAAATAACTTTAAAAACTTATTCATAAGCATTTTAGGAATAAATTCATGAGTTTTATTTCGATAACACGTGAATAAGATTTTATAAAATTAACAATGAACCAAAATGCAATAGCAAGCATTTACGTTTCCGCCATCTGTTTTTCTTAGATCATTCTCTAGCTTAATACATTTACTACATGTATGCTACTTAATTTGAGCATTATAAACAAAAGATTTAATAAAGAAACAGAGGTTCCTTTTTAGTATCTTATTCGCCAACTGCATTACAATAACAACTAAACGTAAAAATATTAGGCTGTACAATCGGTAGGCCTGCGTATTTTGATGTCACCGAGCGTAGTTTTCATTTCGTAGTTCAATTTAAGTTGTTTACTTTATGAATGTAGATGTTCAAAGTAACACCGCATTGATTAGACCAAATAAAAAACAAGGGGCACGAGGCCTAAAGGTTTACTTTAAAATTGTCATTATGGCTGATTGTATTTGCATTTAGTACATATTTGTGTCATGTGCTGCATAATAAACCCAAACAACAATAAACCGAGTGTATTGGCCTACCCCAATGTAATCAATGCATAGACCTAGGAAGACCGAGACCCAATCTGTCTAGACAGTGCTAATTTTAAAATACCGGTACACAAATATTTTTTATAACAGTGCACACACAGAAAACCCCAATTGAAGTTTACTACTTAAATACAGCCTATAAGTCCGCACGAGGAAATTTGCTAATTTTGAGGCGTTGATTCCGATTATGACATTAATTAGTCACTAAGCTCAAGTTTTTGGTAAAGATGTGGAAGCTTTTATTTGCTCTGGTTGAAAACATCAAAGACGGTCTTGTTTGATGAAAAAAAAACAACAACCAAGCACTAGGCCTACCTGATTTTTTTCTGTCGCTTCAAGATTGTATTCCCGCCTACTAGGCCCCCCTACCGATGCCTCGATTTCCTTATTCACTATTCAGGGATGGGCATTCTCTATTTTCTCAAGATTTATCCAGAATTCTTTCCATTTTGAATAAGAAAAATCTTGATCTGGATATACTCATGTTAGAAAATTTTTTTTTTGCTAGTTAATTCCTTATGTTAAAGCAAATCATACTGCTGTATTCACTTAACTTGTACTCTTTACATGAAATGCATCAGCTAACTTCGAAATAATTAATACTAATAGCTAAAGCAATAACTTGAAATGTTACATAACGCACGCCCTGTTTATTACACGCTCAAATCTAGCGGCAGTATACTCCAAGCGGCTCCCAGCCTGCTCTCTTTCCATACTAACGATTATAACTCGATTAAAAATGAAACATGTCATAGACACTTTAGCCTCCTGTACGCCTAACCAAAAAGAAAAGAAAAACGTGCAGGCAAGAAAATCGTGTAGTCTGGCAAACAAAGCCGATGTCAAGGTAAAACTGTCTCATTTACATAGCACTAGCAGCCCAGCCTGGGACTGGCACGAACGCGCAGTGGACTCGGCGCTTAAGCACTGCATTGCATAAAACACGCTTTAGTTTCATCAAAGAAAAATTAAAAATATTTTAGACTCCAGTCTAGGTGAAGAAAATATTTCTCAAAATAGATCACAAAATAAATTTCTGCTTGTAGTTGAATAAAATTATGTTATTTCGGCCGCTGATTTAAAAAATGTAGTTTTAATCTACTTTAATCTACAAGTTATTTTTTTAGATAATGGTCAGGCCACGGTCAGTTTAGAGATGTCCAGCCCAGTGACGTCATTCACACATCCAGAATTCACGACTATTGGCGGCGGCTTTTGGTGGGAAGGAATTTAGTGTTTATCACTATTTAATAATATATAAAAAGGTTGTCGCTTATTCCGCAGTTGAGTGACGTAAGAATCAGGGATGCCAGTTTTCCGCTAATTTCCGTTTTTTATGCCTGAGAAACTTAATGAACATACAGGTTTGAAGAAGACTGATCCCATTCACAATGGCAATTCATTGCCCCCAATTTGGGATGCTCATTTACGCGAGAATGTAGCGCCAGAACTTTCGGTTATTTTCCAGAAAACTAGAGCTGCTTCCCTGAAGAATAAATTCACCCGAAGTCGAAGTGGTTTTAAACGTAGTGAATTGTGCACTAGAGAAGTTCTAAACGCTTACTGCACGTAGGTTTTATGCAACATACAACTGCCCGACTTGAAGCCGTGGCTAAAGCTGGAAACGCACTAGTCAACCTCAAACGATCCTTATGGTTTTGACTCCGGTTCAAGAAGTGGAAAAGTTTTCTTGTTTTAGCAATCATGCTGGGTTCAGATTATAAGAGACCAATATTATAGGGCACCAAAGTAGTTGCCAAGCGTTACAGATTCGGAAAATGGCTTTAAAAATGCCAACTTTTATGTTGAGTTGGTACGCAGAATAATTCACCATTCCAGTGTCATGCACCACAATCAGATAATTTTATGATTTTAATAAATGGTAGAGAAATTAATTTCCCCATTTCATAGTGTCAATAACTCACTGGAAAAACCCCGTTTCACCTGAATACACGCTCACACAGTCAAAGCACGCTGCCTTACACATACACTGTAGTTACATCCAACGAGCCAACTAGGCAAATCAACAGTCCAGTCTTGGTTACGATCTCTAAAACGCGGGCATTGTACTTGCAAGAAATAAATTTTAAAAAAAAACCACTTTTTTATGAGCTTCAGCCTATCTGACGCAGTCTCAATTTGCAGCGAAGTCGAAAGCAGAATTCAATAAGGCTTTTTAAGTGTTAGGATTTTATTACTAATAAGCATTGATATATTTATGTACCTTGAACATTACTCGTCAACACCATAATTATTAGTAATATTATTAGTGTATTAGCCTTCGGTTAAGTTTTTCTCAAGAAAGTTTTTTTTTTTCATTGTTTTGCAAGCAGAGTAGAAAGCATTCTAAAAAGCACCACTGTTGATCCAGCTTTGCGCTATGTTAGCACAGTGAATATGAGTAAAAAAACATTGTACGGTCGGAACAGACCACTATTTTAATCCAGCTTTGCTATAAGTTGGTTATACAAAACCTGAACTCTAAATTTAAAGGCAATATAAGGCAAAATGAGAAAAATCGGTACACCAAATCATTTGCAATTGCTATTAGAATGAATAAATGTACTATCTTAATTAGAGAAAAAGTCACATATCGGCATTTTGGCGAATTTCCCATTTCAACATCTCCAGGCCCATATTTCTAGCTAGGTCTGATATTATATTATATGTAGTTATACTTATAGTAAAAAAAAGTTAAGCGCTTTAAAATATTCGAAATACTTTTCGTTCCAAAATTACAGATGTACAAACTGACAAAAAGACACATAGTGATTATGCCGCTGTAGTGGGTCTTTTGGTACCTGTATCGGAACTTCTCTGCTGAAATCAATCGTAACCGACAAAAAGGCGCACATTGCGATATACGTACTTGTGTGAGTCATACCAAAGTGATTTCAAATATACGTCTGATCAGGGTGTAATCATTTTATCAGTACAATATCTTCTAAAATCAAAAACGCATAATTCTTGCAACCTAGGGTTTGTGGACAAATTCAAATTTTGTCAATACAAGAGGAAGGGGCGTTTAATTAATAACAAGGAGGCATGCAGACATGCGTCTTGTAGTCGTTATTTATTTACTGAGCATTTCGTTAAAAAGTCCCGACAAAAGGACTTTTCACCAATTGAAGCTGAATGCGTTAATGTATCCACATCTAAGATATCTAGAAATTTTAAAAAATCAGACTATTCACTTTCAGTTAGTATCTTCATTGTGGTCTGTCTCTCTCCCCCCCCCCACCCCCACCCCCCGTCTGGTCGGCCCGGTGTCAGGATAATGTGACTGGGTGTGATGTATGCAAGCGCTCCTTACATCACACATGATCACAGTGTGGCAGTACGCTTTCAATTGTCCTAAGCGCCATCTCTGATATAACCTTGTAGTTG
>BMAT01004125.1:352792-370398 GCA_019649035.1 Elysia marginata | reverse complement strand
ATCATCATCATCATCATCATTATCATCAACATGAAAGGGTTTCATTTCTATTTCGAGCTGAAAATAAAAACTTGTCAAACTAATAAATCTGCTTTCGCAGGTCCGCCCAAACCCCCCAGAGTTCAAGTTCACACACGATCAGCGAAGTACTGCATCACGCATGCGTGGAACATTTCTATGGCCGAGAATAAGAAAAGCTTATATAACTGAATTTTAATTTACAAAATGATGGGAAAAATTTGGTATAAAGAAATCTCGCTAGATTGTAGACTGAGGACTGACCTGTCCCATCTTCTCCTCTATGAATCAAGATAATATAAAAATTGGACTTGTAAAAGTCTTTCAGGGAACGTTTGATAAGCAGTATTACATTTTTATTTGGTAGACTTCAAATATTTTCACCCAACTTGGATTAAATTGATACCAATAATTTTATCTCGCGATTCACGACAGAACGAATTGATGTGGAAATTGAGATCGAAATCTTACAGCGATGAATGCCACCAGAGAACGAGAAGCGACTCTGGCAGAAAGAAAAGGGTGAAAAGATCATAGTAGAGACGAAAGAGAGAAAAAAGTGAGCTGGAATGGCAGGCCCTTGGTTAAAAGGAACAGTATATAAGTAATAAGTACCGTTAGGAGAGGGACACTTGTACTAGTTGTAGCAGTAGAAGTAGTAACAGTACTAGAGTAGCAGTGGAACTAGCAATAATAATAATAGTAGTAGTAGTTGTAGTAGCAGCAGCAGCAGCAGCAGTGGTAGTAGTAGTAGTAGTAGTAGTAGTAGTAGTAGTAGTAGTAGTAGTAGTCGTGATGCTGTTGTTGTAGAAGTTGGATCATCACCAGCAGCGAATCTGAGTGGATACAACATCTCGAAGCATCCGGGACCCTACGTTCAGGTTCGCGCAAATGCCATAAGACGAAGGCTTAGTAGAGCCATGTCACGCAAACGGATGGTTATGAAACAATTTAATCTATGTCTACAGCTATAGTTGTGATAAAAAGAAGAAGGAAATAATAAAAAAGCTACTAACAGCTGCTATTGAAAACATTATCTGTCGTGTGGAGCATGCAAACTTGTAGATAAGAGAAACAACAGGGTGAGGTTGACGTCATTGGCGTAATGACTGTGGTGAACTGAAAAATCTATCTCATCTTATCCAACGTAGTGCGATGTCATAGTGGTTTGCTGGATCATACTAGATATAACTAGATTTAATCTGGAAAATAAAAAAAAACCTATTAGAACGATAAGAGGCAAAAACATAATCTGTCGTAGCTTTTACGTCACTGTACGCGGTTTTTTAAATCAGATCAACTATTTCTAAGTAGGCCTAACATGTTATGAAAGAAGACAACGCTTCTGTGAGAGGTGCAGATGTTTCTGCACACGAGACTATCACTCGGTGTCCACGACCACAACTGATTTTTTACAGCGTTTGAGTAGATTTGATCTAAATTGAAAAAAAAAACCTAGTCGGGAAGTTAACCAAGCTTATGCAACCCTTAGCACACAATTCATTGAACCTGTAATTTTTTAATTCATCAATGAGTTTTACAGGCTTCTAATTAGCAATTACAAAACAAAAAACCCCATAAAATACAAAACAAAACAAAACCTCTTATCTCCAGACCCTCTCCCCCTCAGTGAAACAATCACACCTGTTCCTGTCCTTTCCTTCATTCATCAAGCGAGAGAAAACCCTTCCACGTTCCCAACCCCGCACACGATCCTACATAAACAGAGCAATACAACCCTGTTAGCGAAGTCATTCACTTAGTCTTCAGACTGATTTGTAAAAAAAAAAAAATTCTTTTTTATTGATGGACTACTTTGACGTCAGGCTTGGTGGAAAAAAGCTCAGGGAACCCATATTATAGACTTGGTTTATTACCTACTTTTCATTGCCAGTATTAGAATCATATTACATGTTACATTAATTGTGGGTGAACAAAGACGTCAAATACTGTTTTCAGCGTATTGCAAAAAAAAAATTAAAAAAAATTTTTGAAGTAGTTAGCAGAGTAAGGAAAACAGTAATTTAACGATTTACCCAAACTTCAATCTCCAGTAGGCCTAATACTTTTTACTATTTTAAGTTTTTATAATGTTGGTGATGGTGACTATGATGAGGATTACGACGACAAAGACAGCAAAAGTTATATTAATAATAATAACAAATACAATAATGCATTTAGTATAAAAATACTAACCGTAATCATAACCATCACAATAATTTATAGTTATGAAGAACTTTAAAATTATTATGTGAATGGAAGTGATACTGGTGATGGCGATGATCATATGTTGATATTACAGTTGATGGTGATGGTACAGTTAGTTTATAATACAAACGCCATTATAAATAAAGAGCGTTTTTATATAGCGCTTATCCACTAATGTGCTCTAAGCGCTTTACATGGGTTCCCCGACAGCCCATTCCCAACCAAAGTACCTTCTGAACCCACAGAGGAGCAGCTAGTTAAGCGCATCACTCTAGATTCTGACAAGATCTTTCACTGCCTATAGTCGGGTACTCGTTTAACGCATGAGTGAGGCGAAGAAATGTGTGTAAATAGCCTTTCTCGAGGACTAAACGTCGACATGCCGAAAGCAGGACTCGAACCCCGGACCTGTCGATCCGAAAGCCGAGCGTCTACCATTACACCACGACGCCACACCTTGTAAAAGGTTTTAAAAGAAATTGCATAATTGAAAATATTATCTCAACAAATTTCTATTATGGTTTAAATCATAACAACAGTCTAGGAAAATTGCATTTAAAAAACAACAGCGGAATGCGAAGAATGTATTAATAATCTCCGGGAAACATTGATAAGATGGTAGAAAAAAGGAAATTACGCACTTAGATTGAGTCAAAACCAAAACTAACCAACCAGCCTTAAAAAGGAACGCGAAAAGGGTATATTTTGAGAAAGTGAAAAGAAAAGGCTGCATTTTCAACATATAAAAAACGAACAAGTTTCTCTGTCGGAAATGCAACGATCAGTTTAAAAATAGATTTGTCACTAATTGTCGCCAACATGTTAAATTTTATAGCGATAGATACAGATAACGAGAGTGTTTACGTTAAAAGCAAGATATAAGACGTGACTTAGTCCTAAAAAGAAACATTAGGGCTCTTTTTAAAGCTGATATTCACCCATCTTATGTTTGATGGCAATGTATTCCGAATTCTCGAACAGACCGTTTTCCCGTCAAAAGAATATTCGCTCTTTCTTTCTCTAATTTAATTTACTTAAATGACAAACTAATCCTGACAAAATCAGGACTTCAGGACTAAGCACAAGAGTTGATTGTAAGTGAGGCTGACTTGGTTCCATTTCATCAAGAAAGAGTCAAAGACAACGTGTGGACACGTATGCACGCGGAGCTGCAAGGAAATTAAAAAAAAAAACAAACGACAACAGCAAAATAATGGAAGTTGTTACTCACGAAAGACTAAACAAACCATTGTTTTTGGACGATCCTCCGTAGCCCTTATTCCATTAATTTCACGTTTTATACTTATTAATCCTCAATTTAACAGAAATAGGACAAATTTATGAAACAAAGAGGGCGACAATTTACAGACTTGGGTTTAAGGTAGACGATCAAACAAAGCAATTTGTTCAGACATTAAAACTTCTAAGCACCTGTAGTACGTCTTTGGTATTCTTTTAGAAGTCAAACGTTAGCATTGTGTTGCTTAACTTGTAATATTATTACCTGAAGAGAGCAACAAGCTCGAAACAGACCTGTGGTATGGTAGGCCTTTCTAGTCGTCATTAATATCAAATTTCTAAGTATGCGCTTCTTTTCACAAGTTGAGCACTTTTTAAACATGTACTCTATCAGGAAAATATATCATGTATTCACACTTTACTGCTGAGAGCGAAGTACAATGATCTATAAATATGTGTGTTACACAAGTCTTTAAGACTTACAAATTTCTTCACCTCTATTTTTTAAAAGCTTATTTCGTTGAGACTTATTTGTAGCGAACTAATCATGTGAGAAGCCTGAGAAAATGTCATCAAATTGGTGATACACAATGACACAATAATTGGCGGTATTCTTTGTTGAGGTTTTTCCTTGAACCATGCCATCTGACAATGCCCATTACTGTTTTGATATCTAGCTACTTATATAGGTCATATTCGCTTCAATTATTACAAGAATTGCAAAAAACCAAAAAAAACAAACAACAACAAAAAACAAAACAAATAACAACAACAAAAACGAACAAAAAAAAAGCCCATAGATCATCAGCATATGTATATATTACTTTCACCCTAAAGATATCTTGCGAATTTTTCATCCAGACGATTGAAGGAATAAAATGAATATAGTAGAGTAGATAATATAAAGGGTGTAAATTTAGTTTATTTATGCACCCTGTGACGACTCTGTCCCTGTTGAGAATTGAACAAAATAAATTAAAACCTTCCATGAACTATTGTTTATGGATCCCAAACATAGTACCAGTTTCTTGATTATGATGCTAACCCGTGGCATATTTTTAATTTTGCTATGGCAGAAAAATAACAGATGTACAATTTGTTGGTAACATAATACAATTAGTAGTACTTATAAATTTGATAAGACATTGATAAGATTTATACATTAAATATTAAACTTCACACAATGCCCACGCAGTGTTTAAATACACGTACATTACAGAAAGATAAAAGTTCAATTTAAATTTTAATGGACAAAATATCTGCCCTTAATTCAGCAGCGTTTGACGTCTATTAATATGTACCAGGTATACAACTCTGGAACTTTGGAAAAAAAAACTTTGCCATTTTTTTTGGAAAAACTCAATTTCGCGGCGAATGGCACTTTCTCATCATGCTTCCATTTCGTGAAATAAAAAAAAAGGTCTACCTTTTTATAAGAAATAATGCGTTTCTGGTGAGGGAAGGGAGAAAAAAAAACAAAATAGAATGATGGTGTAAAAGAAATCTTTGTCACTGTTTTATTTGAGAGTGTTTATTCATTTATTTTTTTATGTAAATAACTTTGCTAACATTGCCATATACATGTATAATATACTTTTATATAATATATACATGTATACCTATTTTTTTTCTCGGTTCCGAATTTTGTTCACTATGACATATTAATATTATTTTGTTTGATCCATCTACTGTATATCCAACACAAATTTCCATGGTGAATTAGTAGGCCTAATAATAGTTACCGTAATTTATCTGATCTAACCGCTTAGCGCAATAAACTAAACAAGTGTGATACTTCAAGGCCATGCAAGGAGACATTAAAACACAAAGACCAGTCCTCGTGACAAAAGTTGCAACAACGAAAAGTAAAGGGAACGAGAGGTAGAATGTGTCCACCCAGGGGTAGCAACACCACAGAGTCAGCCGGCCTTAAGTTCCATGAGCTGCTACTAACCAAGAGCAGGGTTGGTTGGTTGGTTGTTTAAATTTTAACGTCTCTTTTCAACTACAAGGTTATGTCAGAGACGGCACTTGGGACAATTTAAAGCATTCTGCCACACTGTGATGTAAGGAGCGCTTGCACACACCACACCCAGTCAAATTATCCTGACACCGGGCCGACCAGACATAGCACTAAATCCATAATGCCAGACACTTGGCGGATCAGCTGCTAATACCAATTTTAAAGTCCTTGGTTTGACTCAGCCGGGGATCGAACCACGCACCTCCCGATCTCTGAGCGAGTGTCTAACCACTAGGCCACAGAGCCGGTCCCAAGAGCAGGGATACAAAACTGACTGGAGAGTGAAGAGCTCAGTGGCAGCAAGTGGGGCCCCGACCGTCGAAATGAAACATCAAGTTTTCCAAAAGTTGAACATGATGCTTAGCATAGGAATGGTATAATATGTTGATCGAAAGCAAGATTTAGGTGCAGCGTGTGAAACAGGCAACCCCTAAAAGCATGTTTTGTAGTTAGACATTTTTATGTTCGGAGATTCGGAACATTTCTTTAAAAAAAATTGCACTTTGAATAGAAAAAAACTCAAAAACAGTTCATTCCTCCGGTTAAATTGGGCCTCGTATATTATGTGAAAGCGCTTTTTTGTGCTTTGACGTAAGACCTCTGACGTCAAGTAGGCTTGTGGTTTATCCGACCATGTCGGCCAATGATAGACTAAGCTGTTGCTAAAGGGGCCTTCCTTTTTGTCCTCATGACATGCACTCATTGTAGGTCCTGTTGAGTTATGCATATCGTATTCATTTTCTTTCCGCAGGCCTCTCTTCTCTCCTTCGATTTCTGTCTTTGATTTTTCGTCCATCTTTATCTTTTTATTTCTCTTCTTCTTCATTCATGATAGCTATACCTCTGTCACGCTTCATATCTCCACCCTATCCGTGTATTTATTTTTCCTTCTATGTGATTTCTATGGTCTATCGTTACCACCACTCTTCCTTATTATATTTCGCTTCCACCTTTAGCCCTTCTCGCTTCTATTGGCTTTATCTTTGTGTGTCCGCCTGACTGCCTATCCCTTTATCCGATATATATTTTTCTTTTTTTTTTCACCCCACATTCCTAAATAAAACATGTTTCTTTTCATTGTTTAAAAAGAGGGCCCTTTCTCTTTCCCTCTACCCTGTCTTTCTTCCATGCAAAGGTAAGACCAATTTTATGCAAATTTTTAATCATATACAGTGTATAACACAAAATAAAGATTTTTTTTGCCAACCGCTGCGGGTTCGGAAAATGGCTAACACCCCCCCCCCCCCATTTTGTTGTGATAGGTAGGGTAATGCATCATTCCAGGGACATGCACCAAAATATGGCCATTTTGAGGCTAAATCATGGAGAAATTATCTTTCTAGTTTTTGAGTCTTTTGCTATATACGCTAACTAACGAGTGACAAGCTAAAGAATAAAACATTGACCTAGATGAGCTCAGAGGGTCTCCACTGCAGACAGTTGTTTCTGCGGACTTAAGAGAGAGAGAAAGAGAGGATAGGGAAAGAGAGAGAGAGAGAGAGAGAGAGAGAGAGACAGAGAGAGACAGAGAGAGACAGAGAGACAGAGAGAGAGAGAGATGTGGACTATGATAAAGAGGAGGATAAAGCAGTTACAAGAAGATGAGAAATAAAGAGAAAGCGTGCGAATAAAGAGAAAGCGGTGATAAGAAACAAAGACAGATTAGTAGACGCGCAGAAGGTAAGCCTGTGAAAAGAAGAAGACAAACGCGATGTAGATAATACTGCAGTATGTGAACAAAAAGAAAAAAAGGGCACTTTACAAGTAAATTATAATAATTGAACAAAAATTCCAGTTTTGCTGCAGAAGGGTCAAACGGTTGCCCGTGTGCAGCAAATATGATTTAGCGTGTGTTCTAAAGTTCCAGTAACGCTAAAATCAAAAATTCTTTATGATTTAGCCTTTAACTGATTTTTTTGGGTGTATATCCCTGGAATGATGCATTACTTAACTTATTAACACAGAATTGAGGGCTTTTAGCCATTTTCCGAACTCACTGCAGCAGTTGACAAAAATTTCTTATCTTTTAATATTGCATGTTTTTGCAAATATTGACTTTTTCATTTTGATACGGGTTAGATGCACTGCTTTTCAGATTTAGACACATTGTGAACTGTAGGATCCATTGGAACTCTCAGTGTTACAATGGACTTCTTGAATTTAAGTTTAAGTAAGCAAGTCGCTTAGAGGGGTTAAGCAAGGACCTTCGCCAAGAAACTTTAGTTTGCAAGGAGCGTAGTGGCGACAAGGCGGAGGGTGACGACGTTACTATAAGTCGAGAGTTCGAATCATACTCAAAGGCAGACATTTTCGCGCATATCCATTTAAAGCATACTTCTCTCCAATGCTAATTACATAATTTTAAAAATTTCCAATCATTTGATTGCGCAGTGGCTGCCTTGACTATTTATTCTGCTCTAAATATATAATTTTTATGAGACGCCTTGAAATATTATCGCTGCTAATAGTTAGATGCTGGTGCGTTTTCGGTTTCAATGGTTTCTTTTGATGCCATCTGGATCTTCCCCCCTGAGTAAGCAAGTCGCGTAGAAGGGCTAAGCAAGGACCTTCGTCATGAAATTATTTTAATGTCGCGTAGTGGCGACATGGTTTAAGCTATGTTTCTATAAGTGGCAAGGCGGCGGATTCCGAAGCTACTATTAGTCGGAGGTTCGAATCATACTAAAGGCAGACATTTCGGGGATATATCCATTTAAAGCATAATTCTCTCCACTGCTAGTTTCATATCTTTAAAATCTTTCAATCATTGGAATGAATTCAAACGGTCTCAAAACTCTACAATTAGTGTCTTCTCTGCTATTTTTCAAATACTGGATACTTTTTTTGTTTCTTTTTTTATCCTGAGAAAAACTGTTCTTAGCAAAGTCATCAAAACACGCCTACCAGTGGCATGCATCACGTGGCACAGTTTTCTTTTGTTTACAGAGTTGTTTGTGCAACAGATGCAAGTCACCACTACAATAACTCAGATAATAATTTTAATTTCTACGAAAGTAATTAAATTTCACGTGTTTACCCTAATTGCTTAAGTTACAACTCAGATTACAACACATTGAAATGAATTGTAACTGAATGCGAAACAATTATTGCTGAAAAAGAAAACACGGCTTAAGAGAAATTAATTATTCAGTCGTATTACGACAAAGACAGTAATCTGATATTTCACCAACGAGTGCAGCTCTATACATAGCTTTTAAGAGGATTTAACGTCGCCTGGGCTGCCACGCGATTGCTAATACAACGTAGTACACAGTCTTTCAAGATAATATTATTTGCACTAGTTCGATTTTGTTTTGTTTTCATTTTTCTGCCAAGATTTCCAAACACTCTTTTCCCACACAATCAGTATAGTTGAAAAAATCTCTGTAAGTACGATTAATTCTTTGCATAATTATTCTAGTGTGACTTAGCGGACACTTAAAAGTAAAAAAAAAACACAACACGATTATACATAACAGGATAGGCAAAATCCTCACCTTGTCATATTTTTCATGAGATTAGTTTTGGCAGGTCGTACTGATTCTGCCCTCTGTCCTGTCAGTCTCATACTTTCAAGCACATTTAAAGGTATTGAATACACGTACCCAACAACACTATCAAACTACTATGGCGGAAACTTCATCTAACTACCCGTGTGTGAATGAGTGAAACGAGATCTAAGGTGTTTCATATTTGCAGTAAAAATTGTTTTTAAACAGCTCCAGCAACAGGCGATATCAAAAGTTAAAGAAACGAATCTGTTTTTATTGTAAAAAAAATGTTATTTGCAATGCTTATGCCCTTTTGTTGTTATCGTTTCAAAGCTTATTACTATAGTTTTTGTTACGATTTCTTTTGTTATTACTTTCGCCGTATTTTTGGTTTGGTAGATTAAAAAGTACCCGATAAAGGAACGCTAAACGCTTTCTTCACACTCTCAGTGCTGATGGTAAGAGCCGTTGAAGTCCAACGCGATGTCTACCTCTGTTTCATCGATTATTTAAAAGCTTTTGACAAGGTGAAACACTCAGAATTGTTCGGGATATTAGATCAACTGAATATTGATGGCAAAGATCCTCAGGAATCTGTACTTGGAACAAATGGCTGCAATCCGCATCGACGGAGAATACAATAATTTTACTGAAATCAAAAGAGGTGTGAGACAAGGCTATGCACTGTCCCCCGATCTGTTAATAATAATAATAATAATATATACACTTATATAGCGCCAAAACTAAAACAATAAGAGCTCTAGGCGCTTTACATAACAGCATAAAATAAATATTTGTTGTAGCAATGCAAAAGCCAAACTATATAGTATTTAAACCAGTGTATACATATATCATCACTAAAACTTAAATATATAAAATATTATAATAAATCTTATTTGTGAACATCAATTTCGACAAGATTAAGCAAGTTGTAAGTCTAGATTTCAAGAATTAAAAGTAGACTATGCATGGACAGATATTTAAAAAATAATACTTTCAAATTCAGTTAAAAAAGAGTTATTCACAATAAAAATTTATACAAATTAATACTTCAGTTCGCATCTGTCACACAGCCTCAGACGACATTAAAAATCTTAGAGAAAAAGAAAGTTTTTAGGTTCAACCTATATAGCGAGGTAATCCTACGCAATATCACCGATATGGAAGGTGTCAAGGTAGGAGGCAGAAATGTTACGAACTCGAGATATGCTGATGATACTGCTCTCATCGCCAACTCCCAAGAAAACTTGCTAGCCCTTCTTTCTGTTGTGACCTATGAAAGTGAAAGTATGGGACTCCAACTCAACGCAAGGAAGACGGAATGAATGGTAGTATCTAAGAAGCAAGTCAAACCCCATCGCGTTATCCACTGCAAAAACACAAAAATCAAAAAAGTGGAAAAATTTAAGTATCTCGGTTTTACAATTTCCTCAAGTGCTAAATGTGATCAAGAAATTAAGAAAAGAATAGCAATGTCAAAAGAGGTATTTACAAAAATGGGAACCATATTAAAAAACAGGAACATTCAGTCTGGAACAAAAGTGAAAGTCTTCAAGGCATATCTGTGGTCAGTCTAAATGTACGGCAGCGAGTGCTGGACAATTAGCAAAGGACAGGAGAAACGTTTGCTGGCCGTCGAAATGTGGTTTCTCCGAAGAATTTTTATAATTTCATGGACAGAGAAGAAAACAAACGAAGAAGTCTTTCGCCTGAACGATATAGATAGGTCACTGTTGCGACTGTTAAGAAAAAGACAATGGAATTTTTCGGCCATATAAATAAGCACGAAGGTCTGGAAAAACTAGTGCTGCGAAGGAAGATACGCTCGCGGTCGACAACGACAGACTTTCAGGGACAGTCTGTCGCTCTTCATCAACGCACCGAACACGAGCCTGTCTAAGCTTGACATATTCCGACGAACTGAGGACAGAAAGGCATGGAAATCCGTGATCTTCGATGTCTGCGCCACCTGACACCTAGAGGAAGAAGATTAAAAAGTAACTAGTTGATTGTATGTGTAAACTTGAGACTTGTAAAAGTATGAGGTGTGTAATTATTAAACTTCCCCTCTGGCGGACAGCTTTAATCCATATCCCAAACAATTACTTTCAAACATAACAACACATGAGTTAATAGTACACCGCTACAATCCTTCTTCTTCTTCTTCTTCTTCTTCTTCTTCTTCTTCTTCTTCTTCTTCTTCTTCTTCTTCTTCTTCTTCTTCTTCTTCTTCTTCTTCCTCTTCTTTTTCTTCTTCTTCTACTACTTGTTGTTGTTGTTGTTGTTGTTGTTGTTGTTGTTGTTGTTGTTGTTCTTCTTCTTCTTCTTCTTCTTCTTCTTCTTCTTCTTCTTCTTCTTCTTCTTCTTCTTCTCATTCGCCCAAGATGGCAAGGCCTGAGTCCTTCACGAGTGCAGCTGTGCAGTAGAGGCCCCCTCAGACTTCCGCTCAGTTTCTGGCACAGGGTTACGTGGTGCTCAGTAAGAGCCAGTAAGAGCTACTTATTGGCTAAAAGTCGGGCAGTCCTGCAGTATATATTTTGCTGTCATATTGCCTGTTTGGCAAGAGTCAGTTATCCCTGTTTCTTATCTGAAAAGCAAATATAAAGCAGTTTCTAGACAATTGCTTGAATAGGCCAGTGGCATTTATGTGATAGTAATTTGCAAGTATCACTGTTGAAGTAAAGATTGATTGATTGATTGATTGAAGGGTATTTTTACAAGCCCAATTCCACTTCAAAGGTGCTCTCAGGGCTTGGGTCCCAATGACAATTTACGGGCTGCCACCCAGAGACTAGCGGGGATACCATGACTTAGCCTCAGCCGGTCACATTATACTGACACCGACCCAACCAGTGGGGGCCCCGGACTGTGCTCGGCTGTGTTTCGAACCCGCGACCTCTTGGCCACGGAGCGAAGCTACTACCAACTGAGCTCTACCAACTGAGCTATCTAGGCCCCCTTGAAGTAAAGAAAATCTGATTTTCTTTACTTCAAGGGGGCCTAGATAGCTCAGTTGGTAGTAGCTTCGCTCCGTGGCCAAGAGGTCGCGGGTTCGAAACACAGCCGAGCACAGTCCGGGGCCCCCACTGGTTGGGTCGGTGTCAGTATCTGTTTTAAAACGTGCAATAGAAGGCGTTCGATCTTCATCACTCCATAGAAAACTTCTCGCCGCCGCCAATTTCGTAACATAATAAACTCACATAATATAATTTGTCGTCCTTTTTACAAAGTACTGCTAGAGTAATTTTGCTGAGTCATGGGAGATAATTGTAAGCCAATCATGATAATATCATCACCGTTGACGCAGTTCAAGAAACAGCTGACAGAAGGGCGTTTTACAAGTCATTGAAGTAAAATCAAAGTCTTTAAAAGCTTCACAAGTAGTTACTATCAAAGACTCAAAAGGCTTGGGGTGGGGTGCGGTAAAAAAAGTAGATTATTACTTTCATTTTTTGGTTATAAATAGGTGTAAAAGAAAAGAGAAAAATTTAAAACTACAGGAAATCATAATCTAAGAAATCGAAGACTATGTTGTCTGCCTTTTTTAACACTGCTATCTTTATACTTATAAAGTACCACTGCTTTAATAATTAAAGCACATATTACTGCAGCCAGTTTCTCTGTAGGGTGTGTACAAATTGGCGTGCGTTTTGCGTCAGAACGCCCTGAATTACCACGCATGCTGCAGCATTAAAAGTTTGCCATCTAAAAAGTGGTGCGTTTATCTTTCTTGCAATTTGGTTTTACACAAAGCTGCCGATGAAATGCATAAAAGAAACAAAAATAAAAAAAGAACTGCTGGTCTACAGCAACCTATTGAGTGGTGGTTCAACTCTAACTTTTTGTTTTGGTAATCGGAAATTACGTTTACTAAGTTTTTCCACCACTTTCTTAAACCTGTAACCTTTTTACCATTGCTACGCATGAACATTTATAAATAAAAGAAGAAAAATACCTGTGCACACACAATTATGTGTGTGTGTTCTAAACAGTCTCTGATATTTTCATAACAACCAAAATTCAAGCTAAACCTGTCTTGATTCTATAACATCCGATTTTATAACAACAAACATTCGAGATGAATGGGCTGAGAAAGTCTCGTTAAGCTCTTCTCAGCTTCCACACCAGTGAAGGTATAAAGCGAGTTATGAAACTTCGTGCACCAATGACATTTTGGCCAGGACCATTATATAACTAGATATATCATTTTTTTTCCTTTTACACAACCAGTCCATCGATGGTGTGCATGCACTGGCAGGAATCAGATGTCTCAGTAATATTATACCATTCTCACAATACAGCTCTCATTCCTAGTCTCTAGTCGTTATCTGATTTCTTTCGCAATCGTCAGATCTGTCTCTGTATGTGCATGGTATTCTTTATACAAGCGTATAAGCCCTACTCTCTTTATCAACAGTGTTTTGTTCTCAAGCCTTCTATTTAGTTTACTTCGAGCCATCATAGTCGTCCTCTCCTTTGAGTATTTCTCCACCCCCCTCTCTCTCTCATCTCTCCATTTATCTCTCTCTCCCCCCTCTCTCTCTGTGCGTATTTTTTTTACTTTATACCTATTTAACTATTTTTCTCCTTTATTGCTTAAAGTTCACATGATGATGCTTTCACCAATTGTTCTCGCCTCTTCTGGAACACAATTAATCAATAGGTCATTAAAAAATTTCGTTATCAGTCACGAACTCTAAGCAAAGTTTAGATGGCTCTCACACCGGCAAATTTATTTTAATATTACAAGGCCGAAAACGGCATCTTGTGAAGAGAATATCTCTAATTGGGAGCAGAGGGACAAACAGCTTTGTCTTTTTGTTATTATAAAAACAAGAGTGTCTGTAGTGAATATAAGATAATTATGATGTTTGTAAAGGCGGAAGGATTAAATAGCAGAAAAGAAAAGAAGCTGTAGGACAAAGTTGAAGAAAAACGTAGAGGTAACATAGTGGACAGGATTATGTGTAGATTCAGGTGTCAGCTCAAAAGACAATGACGAGAAAAAGATAAAGAAGAACAAAAAAAATTAAAAGAAAAAGAAGTGGAAAAGAAGAAAAAGAAGAAGAAGAAGAAGAAGAAGAAGAAGAAGAAGAACAAGAAGAAGAACAAGAAGAAAAGGAGTTATAAAAGAAGATTAGAGGGAAATAATAAAGAATTAAAGCCAGAAAGAGGAGACGCTGATACGGTTGTATAATTACAGTACTTACAAAAGAGCTCCTAACACGAAAAATGTCACCAACATTGAGGAACAGGTTTCCCCTCAGGCTGGTTTTCCCTAATCAAATTCCATTAGGTTTATTAAACCAAACCCAAGACCCCATTCTTCCCGAAAAAAACTAAAACAAAATCTGCTTACACAAATTTTTACGATAATTGTTTGGAGCGATGTTGATGGAGACCACAGAATAGATCCAATATTTAGGCCTCACGCAGAAGCCATGTCAGGTTTCCACAATTATACATAAATCGGGCATTGAAAACATGTTTCGCAACAGAGCTGGGTTATGCAAGGAGGATTAAAATTCTATAGATCGCATTCTCCTCGGGTTTCTTTTGATGTTATTTTGTTGTAGTTTTACACAAGAAACGAGAAAAATTCTTATTTCTCGAATTTCGTGCGCGTTACAGCACTCGTCATAATGTCTTTAAGAATAGTAGCTGTAATCTCTCTTTTGTTTTACTCGACAGCGTTGTATAACTCATCTGTTATATATCGATAGAACGTTTGCGTAAGAATCACTCCATCTTTCATTTCATTCCACCAACAAAAAATATTTGCACTAAGATTTTACACACTTATTATCTGCGAATTAACTTCCCCGACTCCCCTCTGCTTTTCAACATACCGGCCGTTCTCCAAGCTCCTCTCTGTCACTCTGTTTCTATTCATCTTTCCTCTCGCTTTCTTTCTCCGCTTTTCTTTCTTTATCTTATTTGTGCCCTTAATACACGATATCTATCCACTCACGTCCTTCGTGTGTTCATCATTATTTATATATATATTTTTTTAACTTTCTCGATCGATAAAAACTAGGTGACATCGCAACTTCAAAATCTCCTAAGTTTATCCAACGCATGATTTTAAGCCCCACCCCCGAAAAAGAGAAGCAACACAAAAATAGTACGGTCAAAAAGAAATGCTAAACCATGGTGGAAAAAACTTGTTTCAATAATTGAGTTCATTAACAAAAAGTAAAGAAAAACCAGGAGTGGTAGAAGGTGAGGGAGAGAAACAAAAACTGTATCCATGCTGCTGTAAAGAGAGGTGGCTACGTGGGTTGAGTATCTGCCACAGAACTATGCTTAGCTCTTTACTGTTAAATAATTTGCAACCAGTCCAAATGAGTCTTCAGTCTAAACTAGAAATAATAAGATATTGGTATCATAGAAAAGCTCATTTTCTCTACTTTCAAACACATCAAACACAACACCTCTATCGTGCTAATTTGAGGAGTTATATCCGTGCGAAGTTGACAGGGTTAGGACTTGGGTTCAAAGTTAATACAAGGGTGTAAATATAAGGGTGTAAAGGCCACAGCTACCACACCAATTAAAATTAAACCCATAAAATAAGGAATTTTATTACGAAACAGATGTGAAAGCTGTCCAGAAACGGTTTTAGTGTCAATTTCTGAAAAAAAAATTGACTTCTGAACACCCACTAAACTTTGAAAGCCTATGTCTTAAAACTAGATCTAGGCCTTGAGACTTAAGACTCATTTGGACAGAATGCGAGACATTAAATTGCTACTCGTTTGTGTGTGGAGAAATACAAGTGAAAATAGACATTAGGGGTCACTCATCAGTAAAAAAAGCCGCGTAAAAGAAAATCCACATTAAACTAAACAATGGCAAGTGATTACAGTTTTTTTCTCATTTCTTTGCAGCCAGTTCACAATTTCTATTCTTTTTTTTTTAATACTCTGTCCCTTATTCCTCATCTCTCTGTCTATTGCTCTTACCAGCTCTTTCCTTTTCTCGTCCTCCGATACACTTAGTCTATGAATGCTTTGCTAAGGCAACGGCCTCCTTTCTTGTAAAGTTTTTAGCTCTATCACAGCAAAGTAAACCCCAGACTGTACATAATATTCAGGTCTTGCGGTTTATTTTGATTTCAGGACAAGGCCGAGAGAACTCACTCACTCAATCCTCTCTGAAGCGTCTGGCGCTTGAGGGAGTTGAAGAGCTCTCCATCTTGGTCGGTCCGCTGCTGTTAGAGGAGCCGTTTCTAAGGAGAGACCTCTTTCTTCCAGGTCCTTCTCCACCGTCCTCCTCCAGGTCTCCTTTGGCATTCCTCTGCTTCTTTGTCCCTGAGGGGTCCACCATAGGGCTCGCCTTATCATGGATTCTTGTGGCCTTCGGCATACATGCCCCAAACATCAGCGGCTATGTGGCCTAGCGGTAAGACACTGTCTCGCTCAGAGATCGGGAGGTGCGTGGTTCGATCCCCGGACGAGTCAAACCAAGGACTTCAAAATTGGCATTAGTAGCTGACCCGCCTAGTGTCTGGCATTATAGATTTATTGTTAAGTCTGGTCGACCCGGTGTCAGGATAATGTGACTGGGTGTGGTGTACGCAAGCGCTCCTTACATCACAAAGTGGCAGCACGCTTGCAATTGTCCTCAGCGCCGTCTCTGAGATAACCTCAAAGTTGACTGAGACGTTAAAAATCAAACAAAGAAATCCCCAAACATCTCCATCTTCTCTCCCTAATTATGGTGTTTAACGGCTCTAGCCCTGTTCTTACTCTCACCCTCAGGTCTTCGTTTGAGATAATGTTTGGCCAGAAGATTTCAAGGATACGTCTCAGGCATTTATTTTGGAAGACTTCTAGTCCCTGTTCTTGAGATTTTGTCATCTTCCAGCACTCGGCTAAGTATAAGAGGACATTGAGAACATCACCGCGGAATATTCTTATTTTGGTGTGGGTGCTGATATTGGGGGCTTTCCATCTAGGCCTGGGAAGGGTAAAGGCTTGGCAGGCCTTGCTCATTCTTGGCTCTATCTCCCCTATACAATCTCTATCTGCCGTGACCTTACTGCCCAGATATATAAATTCATGTACCTCATCCAGTGGTTTCTCTTCTACTATCATGGGGTTCGTGTTTGTTGTGTTTGTCCTCAGTGCCTGAAGTTTCCTAACGTTTACTTTTAATCCTATTTTGCTCGCTGTCTCGCAGAGGTCCTTGGTTTTCTGTTGGATATCTTGGTGCCTATGAGATAACAGTCCCAAATCGTCGGCGTAGTCAAGATCCTATAGCATTGAAGTGATAGTCCATTGAATGTCCTGGTGTGTGTGTCTCTGGTGACATTACACATAAGCCAATCTATGGCTAAGGAGGACAACATCGGTGAGAGAATGCATCCCTGCTTCACTCCTGTTTTCACAGTAAAAGGCTCTGTGAACTGATAAGAGTACAATACTCTACATTCAAAATTCTTACGCAAATCTTCAATCATTTGCTGTGGAATTCCATAATGCCTGAGAATTTCATAGAGATTTTTTGTGTAAACTATCAAATTATCAAATGCTTTTTTGAGAGAAGTAGAATAATAAAAATTTACCTCTTTTTTTTACTGTACAACTAATGAAAAAATCATGTAACGCATTACAAGAGACTAG
>BMAT01004125.1:317622-329043 GCA_019649035.1 Elysia marginata | reverse complement strand
AAAAAAACAAAACTTTGCAAACCTTTGTGTAAAAATTTAATAATACATTGCAAAAAATTTTTTTTTATAAAAATGCATTTCCGAATTCTTAAAATCTGCTCAATGTAATTACAATAGTGTGAAAAAGTATAAAATTAGATTACAGCATAAATATTTTTTCATAAATATAATGCAAAAGATATGCAGCCTAAGATACTTACACTAATTCTAAATATGTATACATTTAAAAACACATAGCAATGTAGATATGAAATGAATCTAACAACTGGTAGATAGAGCAGGGAACTGAATCAGTTTTCAATTATTCAGATAAGAGGGAGCATCCACTTTTAAAAACCCAAATAATCGAGTAATATAATCGCTTTATGCAAATTAGTATTATGATTCAGAATCTAGTGTGGTTTTTCAAAACCAAAAAGAAAAATAGGAGAAAAAAACCACTGGGACTGGGTTGATGGTTCTCAATGTGAAATTTAGAGTTGTTTTTACGCTTTGCAATTTTTTCCTCATTCCGATCTAAATAAAGATTAACTCAAGGAAACGACCTTCTTCAAAAGATTCTTCTTATATGCAAGTCTTTCAAGGATCCTAAAACGATTCATTGAATCGGCTAGTGAAGGGTTTATTTGGAAAAGCGGCCCCTCTAAGTCAATCCACACAATCGAATAATTTATTCCGATGATACAGAGACTAACAAGTAGACATTCAACATAAAATATGATAATATAAATACAAATGTACATGCGTTGAAAAGCACATCAATATGAACAAAAAAATAAATATTTACAACAATTTTGCAATCAAAGAATAAAACCCATTCACATTAGTTCCTTAAAAAGATGCGTCTTAAAATTCTTCTAAAAATAGTTTGAAAGATTGACAGTGTCGAATATGAGTTGGAAGACTGTAAAACGAACGCTCAATATATGATTTATAACAAACTTGTGGAACCTGCAGTGTTTTTCCATCACTGGACGATCCCAGCGCCCTTTTTTGATACAAAGATTCTTTGAGGTACATGGGGGCTTTTTTATTCAGGCAAATTAAATCATGTAACGACGATTTTGTACTGAATTCTTTGGCTTACAGGCAACCAGTGAAGTTTGATCATGATATGAGCTTTGTGACATGATGAAGACTGTTTCACAATTTGACTGGCTCCTTCATTTTGCAAAAACTGAAGTTTTCTTATCTTGTGAGATAGGGTGCCTATGAGAACCTATGAGGATCCTGGAAATTGTAACTTAATTACATAGTGAAAGAAATGAAAAGAACTATCAATGAAAAATGAGAAATAATACCATAGCTATCTGTTGGTCTCGTTATAGCTAATTTTCACTGTTTGCAGAAGGGTAAAATTCAAGTTGGAGGGTAATTTTAAAGCTAATTTTATCTTTCTCCTTACATTAAAGACTTTACACAAACCACATATAGAGATCTTTAATCTATTTTGGGGAAGTGTTAGCTGATCTTTATGATCCTTGAACTTGATATACACATATGAAATAAAAATAATTTTTACCTCATTATCACTTTTTTGTTTATATTCTTATTGTATTCTTGGTTGACTTTAAAGAATATTCAAATACTTAACACTGCTATGAAATTATTTGGAAAGGCACCGTGATACTCCAAACAAAGCTTATTCTCTGACATGCGGTTGTAAAAACTCTGGATAGCTAGCCACAAAGCATTGTATTTGACACAATTATACACTAACATAAAGGAGAAAATGGAAAAAAAAAATAAAAGAATCTCATTAAATACACATACCTCTCTTTGGCAAGGACGACTGAAAGACCTAACAACTGAGCCAGCTGTTCAGAAGTGAGGTTACCCTGTTTTTCAACCTAAACACAGAAAACAAAATGAGCAAAAAAATCATTTCTTTCATATCCACAAAAGCAAAAGCTATTACAATACTAGTGATGATTTAGAGATTAGAAAATAGAAAAAATGCATTAAAACAATTATGTCGAAAACATGAGGTGATTACAAAAATGTTTAACCAAGACTCCCCTTGGAACATAAGACATGCAAAAAGGTGAACTCAACTTTTCTTGTAAGTTTAAAGCTCTTATTCAGGCTATTTCAATTAATCTAATGCCAATTTAATTTAAACTAACACCCTTTAATATATCAGGCCAGTGCCTCCCCTGTTTTTTTTAATTAACAAATTCTAAGAGGCAGAACAGAGATGTGACACAAATCATGCATGCTATGGGCAAAGGAGCAGAACAGCTACACACAGCTGGAAATTTCTAAGAGATACAAGCAGCTTTACTATTGCACACTAGCTTGAATTGGCATAGAATTTTGATATCTCAATAACTGAACCAATCAGGGATGTAAACAACTTAGACAAAAAAAAAACGAAAAAAAAAAAAAACCAGGAACAATTTTCAAGACCTCTATGAAATACAAAGTGGTGCCTGGTGTAGGTATTCAACAGCTGCCACTAAAACAGAATACAAAAGAACTACAAGAGCTCCTTTACTTACAACTTAAAACTAAATATATATTTTTGGTTGTCTATGGTGCCATGGTCTGTTTCTGAATTCATAACTGAATACTCATGAGTCATAACCAGACAAGCTTGATTTAAAAAAAAAGAAAACTTTGAGGGGGTTTTAAAAGTCTCCCTTATACTGATTTACCTGCTTTTTAAAGGGGTAGAACCAAGCCATACCCCCACAAAATCTGAAACCCTTGCCCAAACCCCATCTCCCATCTGAGAAACCCTTGAAAACTGGCCATATTTGCAGCACCCTACATGGTGCTGTTAAAGCCTATACGCCCAATGTCATTAAGAGTCTTTTTGAAATTTAACAAATATTGCGAACACCAAAGGCGGAAGCTTTTATGCTTGCGTGTGTGTAGGAGTGTGTATCTGTGTGTAGGCTTCTTTCCCATGGAACAAGCTAAAATTTACGCTGCAAAAGATGCCCTTTTACTTTAGAGCATTTAAAGGTAGTTTACTTCATATTTTGTGTACATTATCATTAAGGCAGGGCCTTTTATAAAAAGACCTTAACAGAAAAATGTGAAAACTAAGAACTTTCTATTCTATAATTTGATCTTCAATTCAACCTTGAAAATTCGTTTTCTCTCTTCCGGCAATATGTGAAAACTGCAATGGTTTATTGTCTAGTTCCTCTTAATTGGAATTGAACTGGGCCTACATTTGTTTCCCTTTGGAAGGTCTTAGTGCTATCTTAAACTAAAGGTGTAAATTGAATTACACCCCGCAGCCCTAATTATATCTTCAGTTTGTGATCTCCCATCCTGTACCCCAAGGCCTGATTACTTCTATAAAAAAGAAGTCTTTTGAGCTTTCACAAACTTTTTAGTTGGCTCGACCCTTACTCTATACTTGATGACTTTGGTAGCACCTTGTCACCATCCTTTGAAAGTTGCGTATTCGAAGGCGATTTTAATAAAGTTTATATCTAGACATTAGATGACAGAGATGAGGGAAATCACAATTTTCAGTATATTTAGACTTTAACCACTCCTTTCCTTGTCATAAGAAATTTAAACAGTAAAAATTTGTTTCTACTTATCACTATCAGAGTATCAGCTCGGTAACAGTGATCGAGTATAAATTTGTATAAAGACATGTAAAGCCTAGATTGTTAGTCAGTAGATTATGATTGCTATTGTCTTTGCTTGACAACATTCATTCAGACATCTGCGAAATATACCCACATTTTAATATCAGATGGTAAGCAAACAAAGATTAATCCGCGCATGGTCTTTCCCCATTCTTTGAGCTTAGCGCAAACTGTTATCTACTTATAGAAGTTAGTAATTAATTGATCACAACATTATGATTGCTGTCTACAACCATCATTTTATTTACTTTGAGTATGTTATTTTTCAGGAAAATTTCTCACTAAAGCAAAGCTCCGTGCCATATGTTTTCCTCATTCTGGTTATCTGTGTTTTTTCATACTCTCACAGAGATGCCATGAGCAAAAAAGGTAATGAGTTGTATTGATAGCGGCTGATTGTGCTGTAATTTTGCAGCACTGGTAGGCTAGTCTGGTGGAAATCTGATTGAAAATCAAGTTGATTATGTTAAATAGAGGAAAACATCGCAAAGATAATACCATAGAGTATTATGATAGAAAGCAGCAACTTCTCTATGTCTTGTTTTGGTTTCCGGTAAAATTCTATTCACTGAAATTGTAACACAAAGGATCGATCAACGAAGATTATTTGTGTCTTTCCCTAATTTTGCTTTGAAGATTTTTTCAGGCCACTGTAGGAAAAAAAAATATTGGAATTCTGGTAAAACTAGATCTTGTTCCAACCATTTTTAAATAAAGGAACATAAGGAAAACAAAACAGAATTCCTGCAAAAATTGGAAAACCTACATCCCTGAGCCAATGCATTATTCTTATATTGGTTAGGTATGAAAAACAACAAAGGTTTCTTAAATGATTATAAGACTGGCAAAATCTTAAAAAACGTAATATTTTTTTTTTACTTTTGAATATTAATAAAAGCAATAGAGCTTGGATTTGAAAATATCCACTTAAGGTGAGCAAAGATTGTAACATAAGAACCATCCTCACCATTGCACTTGTTTCTGAGACAACTTCCTCTTCATTCTGACTCTGAGCTTGCAGAACTGAAACTCCACTGTCAAAGGTTCTTAATCTAAAATAAGACAAACAAGTTCACTATGATTTTTGCAGTTGATATAAATTCTATTGTGTCAAAACGCATGTTTATAGGTGTAAATAACACAGACATTTTTTAAAATTTGCTGATTGCTCTGATAGAATAGGTGCTATTTCAAATTATTTTAAAAGTTTTACAACTTTATAGCATTACATAAACCGGACTGCCAAACCCTAACTAATCAGCTCAGAACTTTATGGCCCTTCAGTACAGTATTTTGCAAAGCTTATACGTATCCATAATGAGAACAAGAAATAACTAAGACAAAACATGTCATTGACCAGTATATACAAAGATTACTTGCTTAAGGTGCTGAATCACAAAACATTAATCTACTGGAGGTAAAATAGCAGTTGTCTTACTCCGATATAAAAAATAAATGTATTTTACTGGTAATTGAAAATTTCTGTTTTATTTGAGAGAGTTATTGGTATTTCATTAAATTCAATTTTAAATAACGAATTTTCCCCCAAAACCTTTGAACTTATCCTCAAGACATTACCTCTCAGAGGGCCATGGGTTTTCAGATTAAATGAAAAACTGTGGTGTGGTCCTCTGAGTTTTTGTCAACAGATATTTATTTACTAGAAAACAGACTTTTACTAAATATCATTAGATTTATCATAAGAATTATGTATTCCACCCTATAGTATCTTTTTGTGAACAGTGGATGCCATTTTCATGATTACTACTTATGGTTACAACTCGTTTAATGGCTGGTTTATTTACAGAAGCATTAGTTAATAGGGACAAAACAATTTGTTTGAATTTTTTTTTTGAATTTTAGAACCAATTTCTTTCTCTCTATCTCTCTCTCTTTACAAACAAACATTTAAATACAATCTGTAGCAGCAAAGAAAAGCTTCCACATAAAAAATAATTTCCACAAATATAAAAAAAATAAAATGAAGAAAAATAAC
The DNA here is from genome assembly GCA_019649035.1 of Elysia marginata. Classification (NCBI taxonomy): domain Eukaryota; kingdom Metazoa; phylum Mollusca; class Gastropoda; family Plakobranchidae; genus Elysia; species Elysia marginata. The sequence continues at coordinate 323,433 of BMAT01004125.1, read as the reverse complement.
GCTTACCTAACTGGCAACCCTAAAAACTCCATGAGTTCACAAGCATGAAGCAAATCTTCAGGGGAGAGAAGCTGCAGAGAACAATCCAATTCATGTGTTTCATCAACATATTTTGTGTGCTATACATAAATCTATAACATAAATATCTAAAATATCAAATGATCAATTTGAAATTACTCATGGATATAAAAATAAACTGACCAGTACCACATGTGAGGTGGCCAGGAAAATCAGGCACAAGTCGCTTGTTTTGAATTACAGCCATTTCAATGAAAAGATTTGTTATACAATCATTTATTGTTTGTTGCTTTGAAACAAAGTGCTCAGGTTCTGGAAAAGTTAAAGCTGTAACTTTTTGAACTTCTAAAAGGCATGAAATACCCTTGAATAAAATGGAAGTAACTCAATATGTCAACAAAAAAATGATGTGTGCCTGATTTTCGTGGCCACTCACATATATAAAATTGATATATTTTAAAACAAAAGTTGACATACTTATTTAAAAGCAATGCTTTTTTTAAATGCTTTGCTGAAATCAAAGTTTTATTTCCCACATTTTAAAGTTAAAACTTTTTTTTGCTGCTTAGAGGACATTGTTAAATCTTTTCCACATACACTTCCTCTTACCTCCATACCTCTGGCTCGATTCACCCTGCAGTAAACATCAGTCAGTGTCATCATGCCTCCACTTTCCTAATGGTTACAATAAAATGGGCCTCTTTAATAGGATTGAATTGAGAAGCAATGACATCAGCACACACTGTTACACCATTGTTTTCTTCAAACACTTTATCAGACGATATTAAAAATATCACCAGTCCTAGTTTTGGGTTTTGTTGATTATACTTAGAAGACAGCAGGGTATTGAAATAAATTAAAAAAAAAGAACTGAAAGCAAAATCTATTATATTAAAAAGCAAGTAGGGAATACTCTGAACTTGACTAACGTCATTTGACACTAATTAGTGAAGCAAAAAAAAAAAAAAATAAAAACTGAGGAAACTGGCAGAGGAAAAGAAAGCAGTTTACGTTCCCATGATTTGAGTACAAAATTGATGTTTAAAAATTGTGCTCCCCTGTAATTGGTTCATATAGCCAATAGTAAGGATAAAGTTTAGTTTTTGGATTAAGATATAGGCACTTATTAGCACTGATATAACCAACTAAATTGATAACAGTGGTGGTAATAGGATGTAACTAAATAGTGTTTTGGCCTCAAGTAAAGACTATGCTATGGTGGCACACAGATTTCACACCAAACGATTATCCCCAACTTTAAAAAAAAAAAGGAAAAACAAAATATAAAAATATAAAACAAAAACAGACACCCCCCCCACAACAAAAATACAGAAGCTACAAACCTCGATAGGCTTGGTGAGCAAAGTTGCCAACTGTCGCGCTAACTCAGAGTAATATTTATCTCCCTCGCCATGAGTCTCACGTGTTACTGGGTTGGAGATACCCATGCTCAGCAGGTAGGATTTGAACTTGATAGTCTGAGGGAGGAAGCCATTACAGTTTACAAATCCAACTAATATTAAAACAGTCTGCTTACTGTATGAAGCATAGTTTATAAAAATGCAAAAACTATACTGAGCAGGTGCAACAAAAGAAGAAAAACAAGTTTGTCATGAAAAAACCCCCCACTTTATTTATTTTTTTTTTAATGTTAAAAAACTTTATTGGTCTAATAAACTTTTTGGAGTAGGCATGAAGTGTGACAGAGAAAAAAAAAACATATGAAAAAAAAAGTCCATTAAAATCTTGATCACCATAAAAGTTACTGAACTTTCCAGAGGATGTTTCTACGACCTGTTTTTTACCTGCTTTCAAAATAAGTCTCAATCTTATAATGTGAGGATTGAGAACAAATTTTTCCATGAAAGTATCTTTTATCAAAACTTTGAGCGATTTGTTAAAATCAGAAACTGGCTGAAAGCTTTGTGAGCATCCACAACAAATCTTGTGGAGTAACCAAGGTTTAGCCTTAAGAAATTGGGCAAGGGTGCTTTTTTGTTTCAAAGCTAATGTATTTTGAACAGCCTTCTATAGAAAAAGTAGAGTTTCTCCTTATCAATATTGGGTAGACCTCAATACATCTTTCTTAGGCTGATTGTGGAAGAGGAGTAGCATCATACACTTACCTCATCTTCTGTTATGTCCCCTTGTTTCTCCTTAATTTTTGTGGCAATAGTTTTGCTAAGATTTACCATATCTTTTGCCTGAAAAATAAAATACCATAAGAATTAGGTAAAGAAAAAATGACACTCAAGATAATTTGGGTAAAGCATGGAAACAAAACTTGAAAATCTAAAATATCATCAAATTTTTAAGAGCTTGAAAAGGTTTAAAGTACCTGGTTCAAGTCTACATTTATATTGAAGGTCAAATGTGAATTAATAATAGCTTTTAAAATAAATTAATAAAAGTTTTAACAAATGAAATGGACACAGGGCTCAAAGCTGAGGTAAAACTGTACACACAAGATTGACTGAAAAGTCATAAGATTTACGTAAACTTCCAAAGCATCACCAGGAAAATCAAAAGCAATCAATGTGGATTTACTGCTGAAAGGTTTAAGACAATATGACTCTAAACTTTGCTCGTTTAGTATGTTCTAAATAATTATAAGTCAGGAATATTTGTGTGAGGAGCTGGGAAAACCACCCACATTGGTCAAAATATGAAAGTTACGTTTTTAGATTGATGTGAAAGAAAAGTTTGCCCATAATTAATTACTTTTGATTTGAAGACGATATGTTGAATCCTCTTTAAAGTACGACATGTTTTGTTGATGCTCTTAAGTTGGAGATAAAGAAAAACATATTCTTTTAAGGGCTATAACCCTAAATGTGTATCAGAGACATGTGAATGATTTTTCCAGCTCCTCAGACATTTATTAATTTATGATGGCCTTAAATAAGCACAATTTTTTTTTATAATATTCATACACATTTTATCTGTGAAATATCTTGATATCAATTCAAGAAAACAGAAATTTTGAACCTTTTAGCAAAACAAACCTTTTCCATTAGGTTTCTTAAATCTTGGAAAGCCTGGGATATATTTTTGTTGGTTTCTTTATTTTTTGCCTGTATTGACCTCTCAATACCCACAATGCCAGGCCTTTGTCGGGGAAGCTGGAAAAAAAAGTGTGGAAATGAATGAAATACAGAATAAGATAAAGTTTGGGTAAAAAAAAAACCATTTTTGTTTCTTTGTTTTTGCATTAAGATAAAAGTATATTTTGAATAAAAAGACTTTCACAACTAAGAGATGGACAGTTGGCATAGAAAGGTTTAATTTTTCCAAGGCTAAGCATACGAGATATATCTAAGGTCCTTGAGAGTGAGTAAAAAGTAAGAAATTCATTTTTTCGAGAAAACGGCACCTAAGTAAAAGTCTATTTTGTCTTTTTTTCTCTATAATGTATATCAACAAAAGTTTTGATATCTTACCATAAAATATTCATAATTTTGTGAAATTTTGTTTGTTTGGAAGCTTAAGAAAAAGGTCTTCTTCAGAACAGCAATGCCTTTCAAACTGAAAATTGCCATGTGCAACTCATTTACCATGTACATGGAAAAATAAAGTATAATCAATATGAAAAAAATGAAATGTCTAGATTTCGATTACAACAGATATAGGCAAAAAATTAAACCCAACTTTAATACAAAAGTTTCTACAAAATATTAGAGCGTTGAAACTTTTTACAAACAAACTTTAATCTTTTGCGTGGTTGCATTATTATAGTTTGTCACAATACTGACCATTTTTGAGCTAAAGAGGCAAGACATCACCAGAAACTTAAAAAATTACCTGATTTTTTAGGCTCTATACTTTACGAAAATTTGCTTTCCATATTTGACTAATGTAGGCCTATTTCTCCTTTGTGCTTGATCAGTTCTTCTTTTTTTAAATTCAGCAAAAGATCAATTATCTTGTCAAATTAGAGGATATGAAACTATTTAGAGCACAGCTATATCGAACATAGTAGCTGAGTCCATGTAAATTACAGAATTTTTAACAGAAAAAAAGCCCCACAGTTTTGCAAAGATTAAAATCAGTCCATGAATAGTAGTTTAGTAATCTTCAATAAGGTGATGGCAATGAGCATTTTATACCTCAGTTTTAATGCATAAGCAGGTATTGCTCTTGACAACATATTTAGCTATCCTCATTCTCATTTACAAGGAGGTTGCTACTAGATAATAAATTATAAATACCTATATACTTATGAAAATCAGAAGAGATAGATATTGACTTTAAATTTTGAAATTTAGATTATCTTAACTCAAACTGCTAACAACATAAGTCAACAATTTTGCTTGACTTAAAACAAACAAAACAAAAGCTATAAGAAATTTTACTGTTATAATAGCAGGAAGAAAGTTATCACTTTTATCCCCTTTTTATCCAGGGAACCAATATGCACCGAGACATATATGGGCATTGTTAAAGCTAAAATTTGCTTACAAGACCCTGTGAACTGGAAGAACTTGGAGTTGCAGCGGAGCTTGTTCCTGATGGAGCTGTATGAGACTCCCATCTCTTCTTCTTTACCTCTTCTTTCAGACTGCGGTAAAACTGAAAGTGTAACAATACCTAATCAACAGTTCTATTAAATCCTTGAAATGAAAAAGTTTTTTTTTCAATTTCTTACAGTTTATTATGATCTCATGTACAAAAAAACATGACACATCCTAAATTTTAAAAAAAACAAAAAAACAAAAAAAAAAACAAACAAAATCTTATTACTGCCTTATTTCGGTGAGGAAAAGAGTTAATAACGCACTTTCTTTGAACAAGGTAGCTGAGAAAAAACAAAAACAAAATAAGTGCAAGAAGCTTATTGTATATTTTCTCTTGGCGGCAGCTAAAACTGAATAATGTCAACTGTCATTTTATTTTTCAATGAACTTATAGTAGAAAGTTTTAAAATCAAACACATGGTGAGAAAAACTCCATTTGTTGAATTAAAAAAAAAATTCTGATCAACCATCCCTCAGATTCTTTGAGCTGCATGAAACTCAAATTGTGTAGAAATCATATTAAAAGATCCAAGAGTTAGAAGGTTGACTTAAAGACTTGTTACCGCATCCAATCACAAGTACAATATTTATCTATCTATAAAAGGATGAGAGCAATTAGCATTTTCAGTACCGTGAGAAACTTTAAGTATAATAAAGATGTTCAGTTTATGAAAGAAGTCTTTAAACCTTAACTTTTTTAACCCTTTATTTTCTTGTAAGTGTCCCAGAACTTTAATGCGGACATCGAACTAACTCAGTCCACCTAATCCATTCTTTTGCTTTCAGAGTAATGCGGGCCACACACCTGCAAGTAAACTGGAGCAAGTGGCTGGATGCAAGTCATTTCCACCAGTTCACTTGTAGGTGTGTGGAAAAACTTGACGGTTGTGCAAGTAATTTTGGCCAAGTTTGATTGGCTTGAGCGAGACCAGACTCTGTTTGGTGTTGAGGCTTCAAGTCTCAAGCCGCAGCACGTGAACACCTGGCAGCTTCGGTGACGCCAGCTCATGGTCGACCGTGGGGACCGAAAATGGGTGCGCCTGGGGGGTAGTGGGGATTTTTTAATGGACCTACAGTTGTTTGTTGTTATCGTAGAAAAAAATAATAACATATTTGAAATCGGCGACCTCCAATTAACAAAGTTACGCGGCAGTTTCTTCTTTTTCGCCAGTATTTTGAATATAATATTTTTTAAAAATTTCCATCTATTAATACAGTACACCCGGTATAAGGTTTTTTAGTGATAAGCATAGGTCTGCTGTGTTATTTTTTGCACAAG
>BMAT01004125.1:260692-272066 GCA_019649035.1 Elysia marginata | reverse complement strand
CATCATCATCATCATCATCATCATCATCATCATCATCATCGCCACCACTACCACCACCGCCACCACCACCATCACCATCATTGTAATTATTGCAATTCGGTAGGTCCAGAAAATTTTAGAGTGATTAAGTGTAATTTTGTTTTTAACGTATTGTCTTCATGCTATCTTTTCTGTAAAAACAGCTGTTTAAGAATTGCCCAGTTTCTTGAGAAATTTAACTATTGCAGGAAAGTAATAATGATGTGCGTAATGTTTGAAGGCCGTTTAGTTTGCAGTTAAATTAAAGGTAGTAAAAGTTACATAATGCATTTCTGCAGTGATGATACTTAAATGATATATTGAAAATAATCTATTCGTTCTTGATCTTACTTGCGGTAACTGAATAAAAAAAATCAAGTATAAATTTCTCCACAAATTTAGTGTAGGATACGATACTATTGGTTTGACCTCTACAAGCTTTTTACAAGCTATAACTAACTTATGTACACTTACTTGATTAAGATGCCCAAGAACAGAAATAAACCTGCTCTCTATTGTTTTGACCCTAATTATGTATTTTCTTCTCTGTGTGTCTCCGTGTATTCGCAATATAATGACGAAAAAAGAACACGATCGCGAAGAGGTTGATCGTACCTCTTGCAAATGGTAAGCCTTCTTGACAACTTTTTAGAAATCACACGGGAAACCTCCATAATGATTGAGAATATGTGATCTACTTTGTGACGTAGTAATATTTATACGCAATCGTATAGAATGTTTCTTGATGAAGACTTGACTATAGGGATAATTATTGATCACTGTGATTTTGCTTGCCATTATCGCAAACCTACCCTTATTTTATTTTTCACTATAATCATGAAGCCAACGAAACGTTTGAATAATAATTACAAACGGATATCATTCCAGTTTCGTTAAGATTTTTCCAACTTTGTCCAATGTAGCCATTCTTGTTTCTCAAGTATTGTGTTATGTTTGCTTTGTGAGCAGTTTTATTACTTTTAAAACAAATTCTGAGGACAATATACTGATTACAAATTGATTGTTCTCACAATATTATAAACTTTGATACCAAGGTTATGCTGTTAGCTGAAAGTATTAAAATAAACACTCTTTTCTCTTTTCAGATTTTGACGCCACCAAGAGATCTATATATTCTCACAAGTCTAGTTTTACAAATATTCGCATTCAACTTTAAGATGGTCTAATCAAGCCCAACCATAACCAAATAAACAAGAAATCAAAAAAGGCTTTTCATACAACATAGACGTAGGAAATAGAAATCTATAAGCTGAGTCAATAATAACTGTATTTATTTATGTTCAAAACAAAAGTGTTATCAAACCAATCCAAATCTACTTTCTACAATTTAATCTCTGAAATCTGATGTCGCGCTGTTAAAACTTAAAATAAAATTACCAAAAAGCTCTCAATTGTTTATTTCAAGAAAATAAATACATCCCCTATATATTATGGTCTCGATCCACTTTGTATAGTGACACCTCGATGGGACTAAGCAGCAAACAGCTATCTTCAAAGGGCCATGATGTTGTCGGGCAAAGGTCTCGTGCAAAACAGCGCGAAATTCGAGGCCCACCCCGAAGCAAAACTCAACCTTTCAAACTCAAGTGGGATAAGGAATGAGCCACGCGCAGCCAACAGACGGGTGGATATGGTTGACAGCTACTTTGCAGCTGGTGTCACTTCCGCCGCTGTGACATCAGTTGAGCACCCCGGCCTTGACATTGGGAAAAGGGCTACTCTCACAGGAAGCGCTAACCGTGGTAAGGCCAAGGTCGTGTCTATAGAAGAGGTCAAAAGAGAAGGGGATGATCAAGAACTTGACAATGGAATGGTAACTACACTTCTTTCTTTAAGCTTAGAGATAAGATGAGATAAGATAAGAGGAATATTAACGCGTCCCTTTTCAAGAAACACTTGATTCCATCGCTTAAGCAATTAGACTTAACATTTGCAAATAGCTTTATCACCCGTCCCCCTCCCCGACCCCCCCCCCCCTTAAAAAGGTAGTAATATAGTTTTCATGTTTGAATCATCGTCTCCCGCTACAACGGCAACGTTCTTTTGAAGATATATTACTATGTTTTTATTTGTCAGATTCTTGACTCCATAACCAGTTAGTGGGAGTCTCTGACATTTCACGTTGATCTAAAGCAAGGGCGACGAAATAGAACCTTACCACGCTTTCCATTTTCTTTTTTTGGTATTGGTATGTTAAAAGAGCTCCACTATTCTTGATGGGAAATGACTTGTTTCGTTAAAACAAAAAACTAAAAACCCTTGAAAAGCTGTAAACTCCCGTTACCATGTGATGAGATAAAAATTTCACCTCACAGTAAATAAAAACCGCGAAAAGCCATATAGCAACACTAATTTCATGTTTTAAAAATTTTGTATCTGACTATCATACCATTTTCATCGATGTCCCCTACCTAAAAAAAATAACAATAATAATAACAAGAAGAAGAACAACAACAATAACAACAACAACAGCAACAACCGCATCGCTCTTATTGCAATTCGAGATAATGTAAATGAACTTATCTTTGAAGAAAAAATTCTTAAAAAAAACACACACAAATTTTATATAAGTCTTTAACAGTTTTCAGAGACTGTCCTTAACAACTTTACACGGATTTAAAAAAAAACTAACAAAAGAAACAACCAAAAAGCAAGCAGAATGGTTCCCGATTTAATTTACTGTAAAATAAATAAATTTTATCGACTGCGTAAACCTAAAATTGAAATATGAAAAGATGCCTGATTCCAAACGATCGTTGTCCATTTATTTATATCTTTGTATAACTAAATGTCTCACTGAATTAATGTTCACATTTAATACTTTGCTTATGATCATGAACTTTGCTTAAGCCAAAGCAAAATCACCCTGAAGGTAAACATTTCAACAATTCACTCTCCTGTTTTATTCCCTTCCAGTTAACAACGAGGTCTGTCGCACCACCAGAGATGCCGGGCCTCAGCATTATCACCTGGGACGAGTTCGTGGAAGACCCGGCCATGTTCTACAGACTTTTCTCCCAGGATAAGAGCGAGTTTATTCACTTCGACCCTTCCATTGTCACCAATTTCTTTCACGACTCCAGAATGGACCCGCCTGTGTTAGGGGGGCCATCTGGAGATGGTATGAGCTGGTAAGAGAGAACTAGAGGGAGGCACAGAGAAGAGGAAAGAAGGGAGGGAGGTAGAGAGAGGGACACAGTATGAGAGATTTAGTGCATGTTGGCGTGTGCGTGGAAAAGGAAGATAGATTGAGATCGATAGATAGATTGAGAGGGAAAGAGAAAGAAAGGTTGAGAGAGAGAGAGAGAAAGAGAGAGAGATAGATAGAGAGAGATTGGAAAGGGGGTGGAGAAACATTTAAAACCATAGATAACCTCTTGGTATCTACAATAATTGAAAGGCAATGCAAAGATTCAAAATAAGAGAGAAAACGATGGAAACAGGAAAAAAAATGGAAGGCTTGAGGGAAAGATAAAAACAATTTATTTCTATTTCCTCTCCTCCATAAAAAAAACTTCAGAGAAAAAGAGAAAAAAGAGAAAATACAACAAAAAGAAAAGGCTTTGAAAGAGTAATTAATGAAGACTTATAAGGTTTCAGGAACTAATGGAAATAGAATTTTCAGAAAAGCCAGAAAGTGTCAAGCTAATGCTTTATGCACATTCTTTCCTGCTCTTTATCAGATAAAATACTCTTGCTTACAACATGTATGTCACTGCGCACTTTCTGCTCCACAGGACTATCTTTGTGGACAGCTATAACCAGCTGCAGCGAATCCGTACCATTTTGACCTCTCGGATATCTGTGCTTTTGGTGGATTTAATAAAACCCAAAGGAGGTGGATCAGGTGTGCAGACAGTTTCAATTCGATGAAAAAGTCACAAGCCATTATGAACAATTTTAAAATAAATATAGCTTCAACTGTAAACCTGACAGCAATGAAACGACTGTCTCTGAAATTAAATTCTGAATTACATTTCTATAGGCTCCTCTACGGCTTTCAACATCTTGAAATCGCTGTCTTTCTGTTAAACAAATTGTTACCGCTGTCTTTTTCGTTGTCATTTTATCATCAAAATCGTCATCAACCTCGTCGTCGTCGTCATCGCCGCCGTCGTCGTTGTCGTCGTCGTCGTCGTTGTCGTCATCATCATCATCATTATCATCATCATCATCATCATCATCATCATCATCATCATCATCATCATCATCATCGTCGTCGTCATCTTTACCTGTGATTACAATTCACAATTTCCCCCCACAGTCACCGTTATATCTTTTTATTTTTTATTTTTCTTATTTCCTTTTACAGGTTATATTAATCCATTTCGGGAAATTTGGCTTCGTTACTAAGCGTAACTGTGTCACCACAGAGCAGCGCTACTAACAACCGCTATGTCATCATGTCCATAATTGTCCATGGTTACAAACATCAACAACGCTTTCATAATCTTCTCACTCATTCGCACTTCCATCATTATGTACTCGTATTTCATCATCCTTAAAATAATCGATATATGTCATATTCAACCTATTTCTGATTCATTTCGAAGCTACTCAAATCAACAAAACTATGGACATTCTTCTTCTTTAGATGCCAGGTCTGTTGAAGATATCGGCGATCATGAGCTTCTAATCTTCTCTTCTCTCTACTGTTCTCAGGAAGTCTGACGTGCTCGATGCATCTTGTTTCCCAGTCATGATCAACCCCTTCCTTTGCTGCGTATCTTTCCTATTACAACCTATAGTCACCGATTTCCGTCTCCTCCTAAAAGTTTTCAAGAGTTCTCTCTCAACCGCAGCTTGTTTCAGGACGATTTCCTTTTGTCCTCTTCACTGAATGCAGGAGATTCTTCTGCGGAACCACTTTCCTGCTGCGCTGAGTCTGTCTCTATGTCTTGGTCTAATGTCGAAACTCTCACATCCATATAAAAGAATAGACCGCATTTAAGTTTTGACATCTCTGAATGTTTATGGACATTATCATTAAAAAAAATTATTAAAAATAATCAACTTAATCATAATCTGCTCTACTATCATAAGAATCGTGCACTTATTCTATTATATCGTAATTTTCAACCGAGATCATCGTGATAGCACTTCTCTGCTTCATCCAACACCCGTGAACTTCCTTCCTCTCATCACCTCCATGCAAAGTATACAATGCAAGATGTTAATCCGCTGTTTGGCAAACTTCCCATACCCCAATCTCTTGCTTCAGCCGCCTGCCTGTTACCCATCGACCCTCACAATGACAATATACAATGCTAGATGTTAATCCACTATATTCTTGGCAAACTTCCCATATCCCAATCTCTTGCTTCAGCCGCCTGCCTGTTAGCTATCAACCCTCACAATGACAATATCCGAAGAGTCTTACACCTGACGTTGTCCCGTGCTATGCAAGCGATGATGGCTGACCGATGCTTCAGCATAGAGGTAAGCCTACAACCATGGGGTTAATGCTTGGCACCGCCTTGTGACAGAGACATCTCTTGATCCAGTACTATCAGCAGTCCAATGTAAAGTTTTGGCCGAGACATTAACAAGCTTCTTACTCAAGATCAATACAAGACCACTTATTGATATTCTCGAAGGCGTTCATGTCTTTTTTTTTTAGAAATCGATCCTCAGACTTTGTTTGTTTTGCTCAAGTGAAATTTACGAATTACATTAAGTATTGGTCAGTAATTAAAGAGTTCTCGGTCATCAATTAGAGAGTTACAAAAGGCTATTGGTCTAGCGGTAGACTGTTGGTGAAATCAAAACAAATAAAATCATGTACACATATGATAGCATAGTAAAAATAACTCAGTCAAGGCTCGAACTGCTTATCCCTTGTATAAGCAGGTGATCTTCTTTGCAAAACAGTGACAGAAACAAGTAGTTCATCTAAAAGAACCATTACAATCTGTTAAACAATACTTTTCTTTATCAAACAATTACAAAAAAAAAAACCCGTAAGGGATCCGTTTGTCCGCAAAGCTCTGATTCTTTCATAATTGTAATGAAAAGCCTGACTTCCAGTGAACTTAGTCTTTGTTTCCCGGACAGATTGACCTAAACCAGAGCGTGGAGGAGTGGTCCAGGTCAGTCCTCCAGTCAGACTGTGCTGTCCACGGTGGCCGTATCGTGATCACCAACGGCGATGCACCTGAGCCGTGTTGCGAGGTGGACGATTCAAAGTTCTGTGTACTGTGCTTCCCTGTGTGGGCATTCCGAAGGATAAAATATGTCGTGAGTGAAAGCAATAATGAAAATAATAAGAAACAGTAATAATCATATCATAATGTATCTAAGGTCTAAACTGTCAACACCTTCTTCTTAGACGCGAGGCATCAAGAGCTTAAAAAATTATGTTTTAAACACATGAGCATCTATAGATTTACATAGGCATGAAATTAAATCCCAAAATTGTCTTAAGGATTAACAAAACTTTAAAGCGCGATGTTAACCATACTAAGCATAGAAAGAAGACTATTGGAGGTAGATGTTAAAAAAGAATCGACTAAAGAAGTTAATACATCGGTTTTGCGCCATGAATGTTAGATGTTTTCGGTTATGAATTTTACTGGAGTAAATAATTGTGAAGTCTTTGACCATGCAAGCTTAAAAAATTAGTTTTAAAAAACTTCTGTTTTATTTTAAAATCTCAAGTAAAACTTTGGACGTAATAAGCATAACTATGAGAAAGAAGACACAATTAAAAAAAAATAGTTTAAGTGTGGTATTGCCTGGTTGATTAGGGACTGATTACTTTGAACAGTATTTAGGGCTCCACAAGATATAGATGTTGGATCATCTCGTACATGAAGCTTGAAAAGAAGAAGAAGAACAAGAAGAATAGAATCTTAGTTTAGTCTGACATTTTAGTGCCTAGTAAAATAGGAAGAAAAGAAGAGGGATTGGTATGGAAAGAGAAAACGATTGGAGAGGGGCTGAGCTGTAAAAACTTGGCCTTACTGATAACAGAAAGTAAGAGAGTACAGCAGATGAGAAGAAAAAAAAACACTGAAAGGAGGAAAGAAAGAGCGAAAAAGGAAACAGGGATGGGAAATTAAATTTTCAAATCTTGCATTCTAAGCAAAATATTAGATGGAGGAGAGGAACAAATCCAGAGAAAAATTAGTAAGAGAAAGGGGTGAGATAGATAGATAGATAGATAGATAGATAGAGAGAGAGAGAGAGAGAGAGAGAGAGAGAGATAATGAGAGAGAGAGTCAGACAGATAGACAGACAGACAAAGAGATAGAGAACCAGAGCCAGAGAGAAACAGAAAAAAAATCAAAGAGAGATAGATAGATAGATAGATAGATAGATAGATAGAGAGAGAGAGAGAGAGAGAGAGAGAGAGGGAGAGAGAGAGAGAGAGCGGGGAGACATTGAATTGAGACTCTGAATCAAAAACAGATAAGGAAAATTACATAGCGTTGAATCGAAATGACACTTATATCTATTTTAATAGTTCGTGAATAATGATAGGAGTTTGGAGATAAACAGAACGTGTTGAAATAGGAACAGGGTGAGAATAAGACAAAAAGGAAAGCCTGAACGGACTGAGACGAAGTGAGAAGCGACAGAGAAGTGGAGAACGAGACAGAAAGAGAGACAAGAAATTGGATGTTTGTTTTAGAATATAATTTATAGTTAAAGTTTCTAAACTTCAAATTTTTAGCAAGAAAAATAATAGAAATCGGAATTTGAACGTTAAATACATTTATTTTATTTTTTACACTATAATCATCCCTTTCGAGAAATTTGTCTTCGTTACTCAATGTGACTTTGTCGCCACAGAGCAGCACCACTAATGCCCCAGCAGACCAGTACATTTGAAGGCCACTTTTAACACATATGCAGGGTGTTGCAGTCGCATATCACAAATTCAAGAGCTGCCTGTAGCTGAGTACCCACTTTATATATGGTGGACTGGGGAATGTTAGCGTAAATTGCTTTCCCATGGCAATTGCAAAATGGCATGGTCGGGAATCGAACCCGCGACCTCCAGATCTTGATTCCGACGCGCTAACCACTCTGCCACGCTGCCTCTGCACACATAATGGGATAGGGAGAAGTAAAAAGAGTATGAAAACAGGTAGGCCTTCTCAACTGTCCTGCTGAAGAATGCAGGAGCACAAAACACCGGTGTGTGGACCATTTGATCAGGAAGCACAGTAACCCCATATGATAGGACGCTCTAGCTATGTTGAGCAGATTACTTTTGTGCTGTATAAATAAAAGTTACTAATATATTTCTCTATCTATTTTTGTAATTTATGATCTCGAAACTTTTGTAAAACTGTGACCAACAACGTCTCCAGATTCAGCGACGACGTCTCTATGATGACACGCGGTTAGAGTTTGAAGCGTCAGGCCTCGTGTTGTGTACCAAGTCTGATAAGCTGAGAAAGTCAGCAGGTAAGTGTTCTCAATATTGACAAATACATATTCTGTCAGAACTATACCCTAACCTTTGTCAGTCTAATTCAATGCGAGACATCGGAATAAACTTACACACCATAAACAAATTATGCATCTCTGCTGTGTACTAACTGCTACTGAGGGGGGAGCATTGCTGGTATCTTCATCCTATTAGTATTTCACAAAGATCTTTTAGTTATAGTAATCTACACCCATTCACAGCCTGTAAACACCAAATAGAAATAGCAACTTGCTAAAAACTATTTGAAAACTCTCTTTCCTCCTCCCTTATTTTTTTCTCCTTTTCTATATACCTGCAGAGGCTGCCCAGCTCTTGAACGGCGGCAAGCTTCTGGCACAAAATAAGAGAGCAATAACCATGGCAACGCAAACGCTCAACACGAGCACGACGTCCCTGCAGAGCGACATGAGTGTGGAAGATGTACCCGATGACATCATCATGGGGGAGGACGATGAAGAAGGGGATAATGACGTGTTTGATGATGTGACTCCCGACGAAAGAGGAGGACTAACACCAGCACCACCGCCCGCTGGAGAACACCCGGATAATACTGCCGAAATAGCCTATGCAGAGAGCTTTCCTGTGGACTCTATTCTTTCAGAGACCAAAGTCTGTGGTAAAACCAACTACAGCCCCAACCGAAATTTAGAGGGCGGTGCAGGCGGAATGACTAATTTTGCCTTCGTACCCGACAACGGTAATCAACCAGTAAAGCAACAAAAACAATTAACTAAGAAAGATATACCTGAAGTGTTCAAGCCACCAGAAAACATTCCATCGGATTACAAACCCAGCGCTATGAAAGACAATACTCGAACTGAAGGAAATAAGAAAAAGACAAAGTCAGTGATGTTTCAACAAACGCTTACTGTAGAATACCCAGCAGACACATCTGAAGGCGCCGTCATGTTGACAGGACATAGTAGCATCGACCCCAAAACTCAGAACACGATGACATTTCTCGACTCAAAACATAATGACCAAATACCCTCTCCACGAAACGCATTCTTACAACGGCCAGATACACCTTACCAGGCCAAGTCAAAACCTTCACACATGACCCCAATCAAAGCTATACATGACATTAATACCGATTCCAAAACGGCGAGCCCTTTCTCTCAAGATAAAGGGCTGAAAGAACCAATGCCGGGGAAACCTGCCCTACCCTGGATTGGCCAAGCTAACACTGGAAACACCAGGAACAGCGATGCAATCAACGATAAAATCGCTAAACGGCAACGAAAAATTGGCCTCTTGCTTAAAGATTTGGTTTTATCCTCATCCATTATTCCCAGAGGAAAACCCAAGTTTCTGGAAAATGATGTGTTTGACGATGAGCCAGAGGAACGCCCGGGCGCTAAGAACACAATGTTCGCCACCTCTCACTCCAAATCAAGTGGTGTCAGGGTAGAATCTGCTTCTCAAAAGGCCATACATTCTGCGGTGAATAATTTAAACCACCAAGAAGACAAAGTCTTCCCGTATACATCCGATTTGCTGAGTTTTCCTGCGCTTTCACCTACCACAACAGCTGATGACTTAGAGAGGTATGGAGCCCAATCAAAGAAGAAAAAGAAAGGCAAATTTAAAGACATAGGTGCCGACGATGATGACGAAAACTTGCTTTTTAAACCAAGACATACCATGCTGAATCTTGACGCCTTTGGGCCGGATAGGAATTGCTTCTCGGACCAGGACGTGAATGATAGTGATATAACTGATCTGGAGACGGAACCAGAGAGTGCCATATCTGACACAGAAGGAATTACGTCATCCAGACTCATCCCTGTAGTCAAAACTGACAGGACAGTATCCATTGACGCCTCTTATAACCCTTCAACCAAATCTTCCGGGCTCAACAACCCAGCAACTAGTGACACCGACCTAGAGATCACAGATTGTGAAGCGGAAGAAGAGGCGCTAGCCCAAAAACTCCGCGCTCCAAGAATTTTGCCGGGTGCGCAGGCTGCTCACGCAATGAACGCCTCCCGTTCAGCGAGTGCCAAATCACGTGACTATATTCCACCAAGTGCTCAGCCCCGGCGGCGCGGTGGCAGCCAGAACGATTCAAGACGCCGATATCTCGCTCTTAACAGTCTGCGAAGAAAGGCCTACGAACTAAAGCAGAATGCTAAAACAAAACCCCCTAGTCCCAAGCCTGTGCATAAGGCACAGCTTTTATCCTACAACGCGAGAAAGATGCCACAAGCCACGATCATGTCACAAGTTTGACAGCCCCAGCTTTCCGACACACCAAATTTTTACCAAGCAAATTTAACTCTGTGGTTAAAAACAAAGAACATCTTCGGATTCGTGATTTGACTTGACAGTAAACGTTACTCTACAGCAGTGTGTTAACCGCATATTGCTACAGATCGAAAAACAAACATAGAAATAAGAAAATAAAGAAGAGGAAAACACAATTGAAAATAGAACAATAAGATGGTTAGCAGCAGCAACAGCTTTTGCGATGTGACTACATAATTTTTCATTCCGAAGAGAGGACTCAATACAAATCATTGTAATGATAAGGTCTAGTTTTTTAAAATAAATTTTGATCAGAAGATAAGCAAGATGAAGATAACCTCCCCATTTAGAAAGTGAATGAAGTGCATCTATACAACTGAAACAATTTTTCTTTACACAAGGCAATAAGTTTTCAGTTTACGTGCCAATATTATTAGACTTTTTATTCCACTTTACAATGAAGTACAATTATTATAAACAATAGTTAAAACATTTTTATCTTCTAACAAAATGATCTCTTTTCATTACATCAATTAGTAAAAATACTATGCTTAATACTTAAGATAACTAAACTGAATAGGAGGTTTCCTTGGTTTACAACAGAGAAGAGCTGGATAATTATGAAGTATAGTTGAGAGGCTTATATAT
>BMAT01004125.1:232909-243373 GCA_019649035.1 Elysia marginata | reverse complement strand
AGTTTCTAAAAATAGACCCACAAACGTTCCCGTCATACTCACGCGTTATTGCTTAAAGACTGTAGTATTGTTATTGTTGTTGTTGTTATTGAGTGTCGTGATCTGGTCGTAGGCTGTCAGTTTTTGGACCGAGAGGCCAGGGCCACACAAAATCATTCGCCACACTCATGAGCTAAATGAATACACGGCTATGGGAAGTGAAATATCTTCTCACTATGCCAGAATGATGCGCTTGAACTGCTGCTCCCCTGTGAGCTCAGAAATTGATATGACCTGTCGGGCAACCCGTGTATATTATCGCTTAGAGCACTAGTTGATAAATTGCTATTTACCTTACTTTTCTTATTGTTCTTTTTTCTTATAATCATTTTTAAAGATTATTATTATTACTATTATTATTAATAGTATTGCTCATATTACTACTCATACTATAGTTCTTTATTATGCCCTATCAATATAATCATCAGTACTATCATAATAATTATCATTATCACCATTATCATCGTCCCCATGACCATCACCATCACAATCTCATCGCCAAAACCACCACCACCACCATCATCATCATTATAGAAATTCATCATCATCATCATCATCATCATCATCATCATCATCATCATTGCTACTTTTGTTATTACTACTACGATTATCTCATGTTTTTTTAAAGTTTAGACGGAAAGAAAAGAAATACCGCCCATCCTCAAAGCATGTAATGCTTACTTTATAGAGCACGGTATGCATATTCAGGCAGGAATAACGATTTCTTTCAAAGGTTTTTGCTTCACATTAAAAAAAATCTCCTAAACAGTTTTTCTTTGTTCCCGTCACGCTTTTCGTTTGAGACGACTGGCTAGTTAAAGTTTCTCTTTTTCGTATCACATAATTCTTACTCATCGTTTGCATGCAGACACCTGGCAATCAACATGTTCAAACAAAATCTAGTATTTTTTTTTTCAAAGACGACTTTCGGCTATCTTGCTTACAGAGGGATTGCGGCCAAACCCCACCCACTTTATCTCACTTGGCCTGTCCTGAAGATGCTAGGCGATTTTCGTGTGTTTTGTTTTGTTTCTGAACCATATAGAATAACCAACATTTTATGCTGAAAACTGTAAAAATGAAAATAATTATATTTTTATATTGCTCGAAATCCAGAGATATCCAATCTGACCGAAGTCTTCCAATTTACTAATTACATTTCTCGAAAAAGATTTCGAACCTCAAATAAACGCTTTCTTTCATTTCCAGGAGTATGCATTTTCTGTGACAGGTGCATGTTTCAGTGACGACGAATTGAAAAGGTGGCATTTAACAGAATAAAGCTGTATGAAACGTACGTAAAATGTACGATACTTCTATTTCATAATCAACGAAAAGAACATCAACAAAACAAAAGCTATTATAATTGCATGACCAGTTCTGTTGAATGAAATTGTTTATATAGACTTTCTTCTGTCTTAAACACCGCGCCTCTCAATTTCAGCCTTTGCATGACAAATCCTTGATGTATACCCGAATCTCCAATTTCATCTCAAGCTGCAAAAATACGCCCACTCGTACACTTTCAGTATCCACTCAGCGCTCACATCTTTGCTCCATCATCACATGCTCAATTGCTCATCTATGTCTCCACACTGCTCCCACATTAACATGGACGCCCCAGGCCTACAGCAATACAGGCCTTAAGGATTCCACTTTCAACGCAATTAACTTTTTTTTATTATCTTTGTTTTTCTCTCTTGAGTGCACATTCATGTTTTTCTATAGTTCCAATCGTTCTCATTACCACCAAGGTTGTCGGTGTGTCTTAAAAATGATAATCTTCTTAGGCAAACACCCGTCAAGGGAAGAGTTTTTTTGCCATGTATTATTTATGTTTACGTAAATGTTCACGCCAAATAATACAATACAAATATTTCTGAAGTAATTCAGCTCTACAGCGTCTAAGGTTAAATGAAATTTATATTTTTATAGGTGTTGCCATAGGCCTACTTAATTATTGTCCCCGTTATCTTAACTATGCTAGAGATAACATTAAAAAAAAGACTTCCACTGCTTTCACTGAATACAAATTTTCTCCTATTCCATTGAAAACAACAGATTTGGGTACATTATTTTTGGTCCAAGTGAGCTGATCTAAATTTCCTTTATGAATGAAAAATGCAATTGTAGTTAGACTTAAAACACATAACACTCTTTTGTTTCAACTTGAGCAGTCTTTAGTTAATAGCAAACAGAAGAGTAGTAAACCTTCAATGCCTGAATGTTATAAACAGTCAGTAATTGCTTACAACTTTCGTCACTGTCAACAACAGTATAGGCAGTACTTGTACATTTACGTACCATGAAATATTCGCAAAGTGACAATCTATTCTTTTTAATCATAAGTCTTTTCATGTACGGTACAATTTCAAAATGATTGTTCCAGCCTTTTCTTTTTTTATTTTTGTCAGTCACAGTTTTGCTGCCCAGAAATATCTTACAAAGGTATTCATGTATTCCCATAGCCCTTTCAACAAAACTGGTTTGGATAGAAATGGAACGACCACAGTTTTAACGATCGCCGTTATGACAGTTATACAGAAAACGTGCTTCTTTGTTGCTTGTACTTGGTTTATTGCCCTCCGATTTCCGAAGCAGAAGCCTCAACATTGCTGTTTTTTCATAGAGCGAGACTTTTCAACTTTCATTTTGCAAAAGCTTTACGCGTTTGAGGTAAGCAAACATTAGCTTTAAATCAACTTCGTATGTAATAAATGCTTGCCTGGTCAAAGTAGGAATACGGTTTCTTTAGAACTTCCACTTAAAGCAATAAAAGCAAAATTACCTTCCTCTCTGTGTATTCATCCAAATTTTATACTCAAATTACCGATAACATCTTGTGTTTTTGGTGGACAGAAAAAAAATATTGGGTTTATAACATACAGTGTTCCCAAAAGTGCATTATTGACTCAGAACTTTTTTTTAAACCTACGCGTTATCTCCAAATCTGTCTAGCCGCACCCGGAAGAGAAGACAAAGCGATGGTAATGGTTACTTGTGACTATCAAGAAGTACGATATAAAAAAAAACATCAAAAGAAAGACCAACAATTTCACCACAAAAAGTTAACTCTAAAATTAAATTTCTGTTCCTGTAGAGTTGGTTATTTTACAGGATGGGGTTGCTAACCCCACGCCCAACCCTTCTCCTTTCTCATCCTGTACTTGGGACCAGGCAATAGTGAAGTTCTAAAATTAAGAGGCACTGATTAAGTTGATAATGGTGATATTTCAGTTCCAACTTTCTTATCTGTCTGTCTGTCTCCCTGTCCACAGTGCCTGTCGGCATCTACTTCTCTGTGTTATGTATATGTGCATTCATGTCTATCTGTGAGCTAAAGTGCTTGTCCGTCTGTGTGTGTATGCATAATAATTATATATTTTCTGTTTGTCCCTGTGCTACTTAGCATACATGTCAGTTTATCTCTAATTCTTATATCTTTGTCTCTCTCGTTCTATTTTTACGTTCCTGTTTAAATAAACAAGTCACACACCTAAAGAATTGACCTGCTTTTCAAACTGATATTCGTCTCGCCCCCCCTTTCCCTTAGTTGTAAATAGAGTTTCGTTTTCATACTTCATCTGCTGATCGAAAAACCAAAAGATTATTAAAACATCTATATATACAGAGTTTTTAAGCCTTTCCATGTTTCCAACTTCTTACCACTGTTTAGTCAATAATTTCTGAATAAAAAACTTCCTTTGTGACTTTCATGCGTTATTCACCCTATCCAAAGCCAGGGTTCGTCTAATAAATAGGTGGTCCTTCTCGCAGACGTGAAAAAAAGCAGCATAGAAACGATGTTTTGTAGCAAACATGAACTCATAGATTCTAGTTCTTGTTAAGGGAGATTGAAGACTAGACTAAAAAAACAACTGTACTTAAGAAACGCGTGTTCCTGCACCATAATCTAACTAGCTTTAACTTTTAATGCTTTGATCTAAAGCAGACTCTATAAAAAAATATTAACCTTTTAAGCATCCTTACTATTTTGAAAGGAAAGAAAAACGTTTGGTATTTGAAAGAAATAACATAAAAGTAATTTTTTTACTACACAGGAGTTAAAATTTTACATAAACATATCCCACCAGAAGTCCCAGTGACGGTTTCAGCAATCACAAACCTGAAATTTTTTTTATATGTTTAATAAAGTGAATATCTTGTGGCTATATTGATAGCTGCCAGCGCTTACTTAAAAGGGGTTCAGTTTAGTCTTCATTATTGGTTGATTTGCATGTCATGACATTCTAAACAGCAAATTCTGACGGCCAATTTTTAGGCACACTACAGTACTTACTTGTCCTGTGTCACTGCTTTTAATTTACATAACTAGCTTACTAATCATTACCTTTTAACATAATAGTCTTGTTTAAAAGATTTGATGTCTCAATCACATGATCAAAACAACCAAAGGTTTATTTTTACGCCGTATCGCGTTTGACTTTTTTCGTCCGGTAATTCAATTGGGCTTACTGTGCAGTATCACCCCCCCTTTTTTTTGACGTATCTGCATTCCCTCAAACATGGCGTGTGATCTGACAGTAAATCGGCAGTGAAGGCGGGCACGACGCCACCATCGCAGTAAACCTATATCTGATGCATCACCGCTCTGCATTGTAAGTTTTCGATGCCTAGAAAATTTTTACAATTCAATAATTATAATGTTGTGCAGCGGTGCTTTTGACGGTTTCGAAAACAAGCAGCATTGTATTGAACATTGAGATTTAACAGTGTGATTTTTACATAAAACAAAAGTTGCAATGTAAACATTATCAGTTGAATAACAATATTCAATGTGTTTAAATGCTAAGGAAAACCTTGCTTAAGTTATCAACTGACCGGGTTTTAAACACAGAGGATTGCGCGAACTGGAAGACGGAATGTGTAGGAGATTGATGTTTTATTAACTCACCGTGTTTTCAACAGCCCAATTCAAAAATTTTGATTCCTTTCCTTAACTTTTTCATTTAAACATTTTCCCATAACCTATTTTTTTTTCAAAATTTATTTTATATTTATTTGATAAAGACCGACAAGCAATGGAAGCAGCGGCCGCACGGCGCGGTGTGACATTTAACATGTGTTGCATAATTTGATGGGAAATTGGATTTCTCTCAGCCGCTGAACATTTTGTTGAAACAAGCTAGGCCTACATTTCTGAACATTAGTGGAACTGAGTGAGTGCTCACCTTCTAGGAAAATAATACGCCCTCGTCGATTTGGTTTTATTTTCACATACAGAAAAAGAAAAAAATTACTGATCTTTGTCAGAAAAATTTTGTGTAACTGTGATGTGTGCATTTTATTCAGTCGAGTATAATGCAAAGCTCATTGCATATTATTCTTGATTATTCAAACAAACTATATGGGATACTTATATGGTATATTTTCTAAAATTAGTCATAATTATATTTACTAGGAAAAACATCGTTAAGAGATGACATAACATTTCCTGTAAGAAAGCACTAATAAATAATTTCTCGAAAAAAATTCAGGCTTAAGAATTCACAAAGAAAACGAAACGCACTGAAAATAATTATAAAAGAAAGCACTATAAGGTGTCAAAGACATTTTGTGGATTTATCTTGGACATACTAAGACTCCATGTAAAAAATTATACCAGAAAAGATAGCATTTATAAAAGAATTTCCAAATTTTCTGTGAGGTAGCTTGAGAAGCAGTTTTAATGTTTTCAGTTGACAGTGCTCATGTCTTGTCCACTCTAAAAGATTTGAAGATTTGAACGCCTGTGATAATTGATGATGTTAAATCAAAAGTTATTTCAGCATATAAAAAAAGACTAAATGATAAAACATATAAACTATGCAAAATCAAATGTTTTTTATTCCAATAATTACAACGGTTTTTTGCTCTTGAAAATGACGGCATTGCTTCTTTTAATTTGGCTTAAGCGATGAAAACTGCTTCTTTGATGTGTGCAAGGTAGCAAGGTTGAATAAACATAAAATTCTGCTATGAACCCTCTGTAGCCCACCCAGGAGAAAACCTTTTGAAAGTTAAATTTCAGTCGATCTTTTTAATTTTAATAGTCATTTTCAAAGTATAGTTTTAGTGGTTATGACCTAAATCTACGTCACAACTTGGTAAATCTTTTCCGCATTCCTTCTTGCTGATTGCGCATTTTTTATGTGGCTCGAAATATTTCGCATCTTTAAAAAATGCTCTTAAACAACCTTTGATACACAATGCCGTAGCGATAGGTAAATTTAGGTCAGAGTTATTGGAATGAAATTTCAACAGGAGTAGCGGAACTTTTCTAATGTCAACGTGAGATTTAATTATAATGCTAGCACATGCCGCTTTGCGTTCTAGCTCATTCTTTAGAAAATATTTTAAAGGCCATACTATGCAAAAAATTGGATTAAATGCTATCTCTTGGATAGAGTCTTTTAAAATTTTTGCAATAGGTTTTTTTTAAGAAACAGCTTTTTTAGATCTGTAGTTTTTTTAAATTCTAGATGTGAAATTATTTATAAAATAAGAAACTTACCAAAATAAGATCCTAAAATCTAGATCTAAATTACATTAGCCGCTATATTATTTTGGGGTCTTGCCATTTATTTTAGCGAAGGGACTCTAAGTCTTTTTTAACTCTAATCTCAGTCCTTATTGGGATCTAGAAACAACAAAAAAGTTGTTGATAACCATTTTCATAAGCTTATCACAATCAATAAAATTCAAAACCAAATTTTTTTTATAAGTTTTCACCCCCCCCCTAATTGTGCAAAACCGATCTGCGAATCTTCCATTGGTGAAACCTTGCAGAAGTACTTTTCAGGTTCCATTTTTGCTGCACTCTATAAAACAATTATTGCTTTTAAAATTGCACAACTTTAAGAAAAAAAACACATCCACCCCAACCTTCAAGACAATTTGAAACTTTGAGCCAAATTTGACATGTCTATGTAGTCTAGAAATTCTCGGTTAGTTGGTCCTCATTTTAGGCCAAGCTTGATTATCAATAGATAACCATGACACAAATCAAATAAATGATAAGCTTGAGGAAATGTGATGGGACCGACAAAGACAACCATGATTATTAAAATTAGATAACCTTTATCTTCCCTTACATACACTTTGGGAAGTGAAAGTTTCTGCAAGAGTTTAAAAAAAGATTTAGAAAACAAGTTTAACCAATCTTATACGATTCTGAGCAAAGATGAAGTTATGGCGTAACTATGTGTAGAATTTGCTTGAGGCTTTCCAGACTGCACCCGATGATGGATTAAAAACGGATCGAAATGGCGGAGCTTATTTCACATAGAATTTCTTCAATCACTGTCGATTACATCTAGTCTAAAACTACAAGTAATGTTCGTTCTGTTACCCCAAGCAATCAGAAAAAGGAAGCAGAAATTTTAAGCAAGTTATGAAGAGCTGAATTGCAAACTGAAATTCGATTAGAGAATCTAGTCTACCTGTTTTGACAAGATAATCAAGTTTTATAGAATTGATTTTTCTCCTTATCTCCTGCGTATTCTTTGTTGGTTTCAAAAGATAAGAATGTTTTCAAAGAAATTTGGAATTCAATGTAAGCAACTAGACGCTTGCTACATAAACGCTATACTTAAAAAAACT
This sequence comes from Elysia marginata, assembly GCA_019649035.1. Taxonomy (NCBI): domain Eukaryota; kingdom Metazoa; phylum Mollusca; class Gastropoda; family Plakobranchidae; genus Elysia; species Elysia marginata. The sequence goes on along the minus strand of BMAT01004125.1, from coordinate 235,732 downwards.
TTTTCCGTTTTCTACGCCGATCTCAACCCGCTCTCCTTCAGTTTTCCTAAACCTCACTCTGTTATCACAGTTTAAGATCAGATCGAAGATCCGATTTATTTACCGGCGTAACGGTCAGCCCTCTACCCCCAGCCTAACAAATGGCCGATGCATTCAAGACAGAAAGCAACGGCGTCCAGAATCAATATTTTGCCTTTTACTCATAGCATCAGCGACCAGGAGCTGTGAAGGGGGTAGAGGTTACGGACATCCATCCGATGGCTGGAGGCGGTCTAGCCCTGGGGAGGGCCAGCTATTCGGGTTAAAGTTCGACCAACTTTTTGTTTTGTTTTGATTTACCCGATTTTTTTCTTCTTCATATGAGCGCAGTTGTATTAGGTTTATTTACTGCTTCACACTTGAGTCTATTTGATATGGAAGTAAATGAGACGCACGGGCTAAATCCCAACACCGGTAAATAATATAGATGGGGAAAAATGGCTGCACAGAAAAACCCGAACAAGGACAGTACAAAACAAAAATGAAATCTTTTGTTTGAAACAAATGCAATCAGCCTTTCGTAACTCGATCTCAAGTCAGAAGCTTTAGAATATTTTTCAAAGTATACAGGTTTTCTAACATAATTATCATTGATGAAAACGCCATCTTGGTCGTCGCACGGAAGTAAAAAAGCCTGATTTGGATGATTATAAAGGAATTTTTAACATGCCAAAATTAATTCAATTATGCCCATGACATTTACACATATAAAACAATAAAGTCTTTATCAAAAATGAATTTTTGACTACAGAACAAAAAATGCCTCTCAAAGCCCCTGCTATTGAAACGACTTTCATCAATAAAGCTGCAAGGAAGCCTAGGCTAAAGCTTCCGTCTTTTTGTCGACAAACCTGGTTTTATTCCATTGCTTAACTTAGAAATACAGTCATAGTAAATCACTCGTAGACATCGTTTCTTCTGTAGCGAGTATGTTCGTTTTATTTAAATGATAACTAGCAGTTGATAAAGTAAAAACAAAAAATCTCGAAAAGAAATGAATGTCATAAAATATTTTTTGCGGGACATAACAAATACATTATTTTGTCTTAAACAGAAAAAAAGTACAATATGATTTTATAGGACAATAGTTTATATCCCTTACTATTCTTGACAGATTTCTCTTGCTGAAAGTGCACTCTTTAATAGTTTTGACCCACCATTCTCCTCCTTTAGGCGCATGCCTTGCGAAAACAGGCCAGATCTTTCAAATCTTATCCACTCACACAACTCGGCCACATCAATCTTTCAGGCTATGATATTTGCTTTTCCCTTTTTACTTACTGGTGTAAATAGAATGGCGCGCGGATGAGAGAAATAAAAAATGTGATGGGAATGTCTCATTCAAGTATATCGTTTGATTGTGATTGCCATAAAGAAAAAAACGACATAAGAAATTGGCTATAGTACTAAACTGTAAGGTAGAGGATAGGCGGGATAGATAAATAGGCAAAGAATTTGTTAGATATAATTAGGATTCTTAAAAAAAGCTGGACCGAAAGAGGGGGGCAAGAAAGTTAGGGAAAAAGTAAAGAGAGAGAACGAAAAAAAGAAAGAAAGAGAGAGAGAAAGAGAGAGAGATACACAGAGAGAGAGACAGAGAGAGAGAGAGAGAGAGACAGAGAGACAGAGAGAGACAGAGGGAGACAGAGAGACAGAGCGAGATATGCAATGAACATAATTGTGTTGCATAATTTAACTGACTGATCGTGAGAGATAAAAATATACAGAAACTATTTTTTTTAATATTATAAGTGACTAGCTGACTGCCCTGCCCATTATGCTTTTGTATGCCAGGTTTTAGCAGGCAGTGTTTCTTAATTTGTGCGTTAAAAGGCAAAGATCAACTTAAGCTGTAAATCAATTGTGCATTCACCTAAAAGCTGGAATGTTGTACTGTAAATAGTTTTTTTTTTAAAAAATTAGCTTGGAGCATAAGCATTACATTGAGGTTGAATTTCAGTTCTAAAGAGCTCTTTGATTTGTTTATTTTTTGCATTGACAGATCGATGTGTGGCAATATGTACATAGTACTTTTAGTAGACGTAAGTCATTCGTATCTAAAAATAAAACATTATGGCAAGTCTCCTTATCCTGTGATTAAAGGGAAACATACGAAATGAGAAGTCTCACCATGAGAGTGAGAATGAGAAGTCTCACCGTTGAGCTGCAATCGAGATCGTTTTCTGAGAAGTCTCACCATCAGAGAGAGAATGAGAAGTCTCACCGTTGAGCTTTAATCGAGATCGTTTTCTCTTCATATCAGGTGTAAAGTGCCCAAAGTTACTACCTCTTTTTCTTTTGGGCATATTTTTACTTTTAATATGGACTCTGAGTCTAGGCTTTAGATTAAAAGCTAGAATCTAGATCTAGATCTGGATCGAGAGTAGGTTCAATGTTTATATTTGTTCAAAGACAAAGGCTGTTCAAAAGTCCTAGGACGCAATCCACGATCAAACCAATTAGATCAATTTGTGGCCTTTAGACAAAGGACCGGCGTTAATTTCTAGATCTAAAATTAATACAATATATATTTTCACAGACTCTAAATCTAGGCTTTAGATTAGAAGCTACAATCTAGATCGAGATTAGGCTCATCAACTTGTCTTCAGTGTTTACATTCTTTGTTCAAATTTCCACTAAAATCCATGACGTCATCCGCTTTGCCAGTTTCGATTTGTGTGCTCTATGCCAAATGCTTATGTTTTTATGTTGTGTGAAACTTTTTCTTATTTTTACTTCTTGAACTGCATGTAAACGTAGTTATAGGGTCAAGTGAGAATTTTA
>BMAT01004125.1:208756-221019 GCA_019649035.1 Elysia marginata | reverse complement strand
GGATATTTAGATAGACGGATAGATAGATAGACTGATAGATAGATAGATAGATAGATGAATGAATAGTGGATGCAGCCACTGCGCAATCAAATGATTGAAAGATTATAAAGATATGAAATTAGCAGTGTAGAGAAATGGGTTTTAATGGCCGAAATGCCTTTCCATAGTATAATTCGAACCTTCGACTTATAGTAGCATTGGCACTCACCACCTTCCCCACTAAAGAGACATAGCTTAAACCATCTCGCCACTGCGCGCCTTATAAAAGAAGTTTCATGGCGAAAGTCTTTGCTTAACTTCTCTTTGTTACTTGCTTACTTGAACGGGAAAACCCAATCGCACCAAAGGCAACCTTTTGAACGCGGAACCGCACTAACACTTAACCATAAACAACGAACAGTAACACAGAGAACAAACGATAGTATGCCTCATAAAAATTTAGATTTAGTGATCAGAATAAATAGTGGAGGCAGCCACAGTGACTGCGCAACCAAATGGTTTAAAGATTTTAAAGGTATGAAATTAGTAGTGGAGAGAAGCAGGCTTTTTGTTGAAACGCCCGAAACGTCTGACTTTTTGTATGATTCCAACCTTCTAATTTCATACCTTTTAAATCTTTCGATCAGATATAATTATATATATATGATAGATCGTACTGTAAATTTACTTTGATTTGGACATGCTACACAGTGATTCATGTAATTATTCCTAGATTTTGCACATATATAAATGGATAGAGAGACCTAGATATATTGATAGATAGACAGACAGATAGATAGAGAGATAGATAGACGGACAGATAGCCAAAGAGATATATAGGTATAGATAGCCAGAGAGATAAATAGATAAAAAGATAAATAGACTTTAACATTGAAATTAAAGTCAACCAAATCTCCTTGCATTTCTTTCTTTCTCAAAAGCGTCGTAGGAAACTTTATCAAATGTTAAAAACCTAAGGAAGACTAACTTTTGTTCTTGTTAATCATAACAACTAATAATGCTCTTTGGAAGCAATGTATTTTATATACTGATAAGCTCAAAACTTGCGAAACAAAGTTTTTTTTTAGAAATGTCATTAGTTTTTGAAGCAAGGCCAGCCTGTATCTCAAATTGCCACGCGTGAGTTAAATACCGATGTATCTTTTTAAATATCCAGAAATAAACCATTTACCCAAGCGGTAAATAAGTTAACTGTGAAGAGCTGAACAACATGTACAAATTTATCTAAACTAAACTTAAGAAATGCCCAGAGACATCATTTTTGCCAGTTTTTTTCCTTCCAGCAGTGAGTTTCTCCAATTAAAACGTTTCATCAAATGTTATATTTCCTGTTCTTACAAAATTTTTGTTTCACCAACTTTATCTCTTAAGTTTTTTTTCTGTAAACATGTTTCATCTTACTTATAGCAATTAAGCAAAAGCCTTTTTCATAATAACAATGCATAACTGTGTTTTTGCAAGCAATGTTTCATTACTCGCTCAAAGAGTCAAACTTGCATAAACTACTTTTCAGAAAAGAATTTGAGAGACTTTTGCCTATAGTTATACACCAATTTGCTGTGCCTCAGTTGATTACATACAAAAGGCTTGTGAAATCCTGGAATGAAATTATTTAAACAAATGCAAATTGAGTTGATGCGAAAAGGTTTCATTGCATGTAAAAACTTAGCAACAAAATGTGTAAAATTCAGAGAGACAATAAATTATTGTTTTACAAGTTATTTCCTTCAGCGCTGCAAGTTAATAGAATCAAGATGTTTTATAAAAAACTTTTATTATTCATACAACGTGCCGGTTAAATCTATTTTTCTAATTGGTTTCATTTTATGAGTATAGCTCAATAGCTCAATAGTTCATCTTATTCATTGCGAAGGCTTAGCATTAATTATCCGTTTAAAGAAAGAAAACCCACACCGCATCATTCATTCCATGTCTCTCCAAGTCTCTATAATTAATTACGCCAAAATCCATGGTTTTTTCCTAACTATCTATCAGTTAGTGGGACTCTTTCTCTCGGCATTTAACGTTAAAAAATTTCAGTATCTATCCCTCACCTATGCATGCAAGCCATCTTTATTTGTTCCCTAATATAACCTCTCATTGACTTCACAATTAACCTCTTTGCTCCCAATTTATATGGAAGGAATGGAAAGGTCTTTTACTCTATCCTTTTCAAATCAAACAGGCTTTCATAAAAAAAATTGTTTATAGAGCTAGCTAAGAATAATTTTCTAAATTTGTTTAACCTTAAAGCAATTAGCTAGGCGTTTGAAACATTTCAGGGTAAAATGATCCGGTGTAGCAATTAAACATACGTAAAAATGTTCATACGCGGTGGCTCGGTCTAGCTGAATGCCGCGGATTTTTTCATTCCACGTATCTGTTGTGAACTAAGATCTCCTGTAGGCGGACAAATTCAGTAGCATGCCAAAGCGAGCGTTCCAATGCCCGATGGAAGCATGTACACATTCTTGCAAAGACTTATTATCCAGTCCTGATTCTTATAAATGTACTTTTAAAACATGCAATTTTCATTTCCCCTGAGACTGCCCTGTAATACCTTAAGAAAGACTTGAAAATTTTGGCCTTTTAACTCAAGATATCCCTACAGTTTAGGTTTAAGAGGAAAACAAGATGATTAAAATATATTAATTTTGAGCTTCCCAAGATTTCTAATAATGTTAAATTACCTACTCCGCCTGTACCACCAGGTACATACGTCAGTAGGAAGGTTGATAGATAGATAGATTGACAGATAGACGGATATATAGATAGATAGACTATAAACAAGTAGGCGGATAGATAGATAGATTAATAAGCCTGCCACCAAGTTTGTTCTTTATCTTCGACTTCAAAGTTGGTTCCAACCATGTTATTTGATATTTAAACAAGTTAATTGTAATACACAGAAAATTTAGTACCACTGAGTTTATTTAATAGAACGGCTCTTTTTTCTAAATTTTAGTGAAACTAAAAAAAAATGGAGGTCACACAAGTCTTTCCCTATTGCTGAAAAGTTTTAATTTAAGATATTCTTTCATCATAGGTTTCCAAAATGTTGACCTTTACCTGGCAGAAAAATCGCACTCTGGGCAAGTGAGAGAGAAAGAGAGAGAGAGAAAGAGAGGGAGAGAGATAAAGAGAGAAAGAAGGAGAGAGAGAAAATATCAGGATTTTATTTGTAATTTAGGCTGTATCTCTTTGCCTTTATAGAGATTTGTGCGACTTCGGTAAAACTAAAAGCACTCTCGAAAAAAAACACACTTTTTGGGAAATATTTAATGTATTTAAGTTGTTTGGCTATCAGTTTGATGCACGTTAGTTAAAATCTGTTTATTAAATCACGAAATTAATATTGTAAACAAATGTCGACTAAGCTGAAGCGGGTAAAAATTATAACAGGTGAAAAGGGGTCAAACGAAGCTGAAAAATACAAAGAAGTAATTATTGACCCAGCTCTTCTTTCCACGCTACAATTTTAGCATATCAAAACGTTTGATTAAGTTTTATTTCTCCTTTCCGTTAAAAATGTTGTCTAATCTTCTTTTTTCTAATAGATTTTATTAATGCATTCTCAGCTAGTTGTTACTTTAGGGGACCAGCACTAAAGTTCCATTCAATGCCTGTGCAAGACTATGCACTGTCGGTTTTCACTGCCCATACAATACATCTATTTAACTTAAGTAATTCTTCCAGTTAGGCTGCCCCTCTGCACGCCATATTTCTCAATATCTATTTGTAGATCTAAATGTATGACCGTGCATGCATGTATGAGTCTTTCTCTCTCTCTCTCTCTCTCTCTCTCTCTCTCTCTCTCTCATTTTCTTCCTTTATTTTCTCATTTACATACGAAAAGGTTACTCATAAACAGAGTTCAAAAACAGCAGCCAACATTTTTGGCTATATGATAAAAACGAAAAATGCATAGCAACGGGAATGCTCTATGGAAATAAACATAGGGTTAGACTACAGGCGATGATGGTAGATGGGTTAACGAAGTGGCTTTTCAAAGGAAAGGTCATGGACATGTTAGGTGCAACGAGAAATGTTGTAGGACATGGTCACCAACGCTCACACGATAATTGATAATCTTATTGATGATATCAGATATTATCCTTTAATGCGAGTTCTCTCCATTTAATTTGTACTTTGTGACCATTATTAACTTTTATTTGCGTGGAAGCTTCGGTAAACCAAGCACCAGTTGAAATGTTGACAAATTAAATTATAGAGACTTTCTATCGTAGTAATTGTTGCGTTTGCAACATTGGCAGATACACATCTTGCTTTCTTTTTCCACTATTCCAGATTTGTTTTACATTAAAACAAATGAGTAGGTTTATTGGGCTCGAACTCGACACAGTGACGATAGTCCCAAAAGCATCGAGAAGATGGTCATAAATATGAAATCAACTTGCATTTTTCTTCACGTAAACAGATAAAGCAGCATCTTTGAATTACCTTTTTTTCTCTAGCCAAGCTACCTTTTAACGCCAAATGAGCTCAACAGATTTCAAGGTTGCGACTCACGTTAAAGACTGTTCAAAGCTGAAGATAAAAATTGTGTGCATTTTTTAGCATAACAGGAGCGAATTCTTTTCACATTCATTTTGAAATTGTTAAAACCTAACGTAAGAATTCTATGTTGAAGTCTACGGTCTATCGATAGTGTTCTTGATACAAAGACGGACGTTAAAGTTTGGAACATGACCCAGCCAGGTTTGGCTACCCGGCAACCTCGAAACTTGAGGAAAACATCGCTCGGGTGGATACAGTCGTCAAATACGACAGGAGAGTAGAGAACAGAGAAGTAGCTCTAAAACCTGGCATTCCACAAAGCAGTAGTTTTGACATTGTTCAGTCCCAGAATGTTGGTGGATAACCACAAGGTTCAAAGAGCCGATTTTTTCGTTCGCCTTATAGGCCGTTTTCGTTTGAGAGTTGTTATTTTGAGCCAGAGCTTGTTGCTGGGCATGGGGGATGTTTGAGAAAGAAATGTATTTCTAGATCATATTTGAAACAAGGAATGATACCTGGATGTACCGCTATACCCCTGAAACTAATGGCAGCCTAATGACAATGGAACATCCTTCATCACCTGTACCCCAACAGCTTCAAATGTAATGCTTTGCATCCAAATCGATTGCAATAGTTGTTGGCACTTAAATAGGTATGTTGCTTCATGTTTCACACAAGATCAGAGTGTTAATGCTCAATCATACGGCAATATACGTGACTTGCTTAGAAATGCAGTTCACTGATGAGGACCTAGACTCCTGAGATTCCATACTAACGAGGACGTCATTGACAAAAAATTCCAGACTGGTTTGCCAAGCTGGACAAAGAATTTTTTAAGCTGGGCATCTAATGGCCGTCATCACATTAACAATAATTCACCCATCTTCAAGCGAATTGAAAAATAACTTAAATAAGTTTTCATGATGTGTGAATTTTTAGTTAACCCTATTTTTTTAGTTATGGCTATTTTCTGTTTAAATATTTGACAACCGTCTTAATTTGGATGAGTGATGCCAAATGTTTTTGTTGCCTCACATTTATTCACCATCGAAAAAAAAACCATTCATTCCAAACCACAGGACGTCAGAATTTTGCTGATATATTTAATAAATCATTTGCCTTGTTTTACATTGTGTCCTATCGAGATTTCAGTGTGAACCTACAAATTAGTGAAGTTAAAACATTAATCTTCCTTATCTTTCTCCGCATTTACTCAACACAAAATCGAGCATTGCATCGAGTTCCCAAGGACTTTTGTGCAATTCCAAACTTTCGGAACATTTTTCATCAACGATATTTCTTTCTTTCATCTTCCTCCATGTTAATATAATACAAGACGTTCTTCAATATCGCTATCGAAGTCTTAGAGGACATCCATGCAGGCTTAAACACAGCCCCGAGACGTTCGTGATAACTATCGTCTTTCATTTAGGCGGCCCATTCCTTTATAGGCTCGTGATTTCTCTCACAGAAACATCCGACCCAATCAAGTAATGGTCCATTTCGATGGGCTCTCTCTGAACTACCCTCATTATCTGTCCTCTCAAAAGAGGTCTAGACTCTTGTATTTTTTCTCTTCTCTTTCCTTTACAAAATTACAAAAAAGACTCCGAAGAAACCCAGAGACCTGGTTTTCAGTTTTCGATTCGACTACAGAAACTCTACTCTGAGTCATGTGACCGCCAACATAGATTCCGTAAACCCAGATGCTTCCTATTTATCAGTTTTGGGTAGCGTTTGACGTAGATATTGGTAAATCCATCCTACTCTAAACATATGATCCTTTGTTTCCACACCACCAATATCCTCACCCTTTTCATAAAAAACTCCACCCTCATACCTTTTCAATTACTTTTTTCCAACATAATCTAAACTAAAATAAATATTTTACCAAAGCAGTTAAAAGATGAAGACGAGAGAACATTTTTTGTACATGGAAAATGCAAGCCTTTTCTTTAGTTACATATAAGTTTGAAAGATATTGTTTTCATAAAGCTGGCAAATTATTGAGCATTGTTATGCAAGATTTCTATAGCTCTAAAGTTTTACACTAAAATTAAATCGAAAACATTTGAAAGAAAACAAAATGTCAAAGAATTGAAGTCTATAACAAACACTACCTCTTACACTTCAAATTGATTTTACCTCATACTTTTCTGATCGCTCACGTCAAGCTCTAGCAAATGGACCAGAAGTCTTAGATAACCGGACGTGGAGCCAAAATAAACCATTTCCCGTGATATGTGGAGGACGAAGCAAAAAACTTTAATTTTTTTTTTAATTTGCTACTTTCCAATACATTGGTTACTTTTTGTTTCGCCATGACTAAAAAATGTACAACTTTACTTTCGCTTAAAAAGTTGATCATTTGCTTCTTTTAACATTTTATTTACGCTTCTGTATTGAAAATTTTTAATTTGAAAATCATTGGATTAAGTATCATTAACAATAATAGCACAGCTTAAAACAATTACATGTTTTTTCAAGGGTACGAAATTCCTAATTAAGTTCTGATGTTATAGCAATAAAGACGTAGAAAAGACCACTCACAATTGACTCAAAATATAGAACAATAACACTAAAACTATATCTCCAAAAACTTGTCTTTTATTAAATCTAGAAAAGCTAAGTTAAAGAAATAAAATATTACGTACAAAAAGTTAAGGTGACTAATGACTCAAGCTGATCTCAAATTAGTTTAAATAACTAAGATTGTGTAAATTAAACAAAAATCAATAATTTTGACAAGGCCTAACCAACCCAGGTTAAAGTTTTCTATTATTACGCTTAAAATAAAAAAATGCCACTATGATTTTATTATTATTAAAAAAAAAATGAATCGCCCATTCACATTGTACAAATCCTTCATTTTTAAAACAAACAAAACAGACTCTTCCTTTTTTGCTCTATGACCTTTTTTAGATAAAGTTTTTACTGAAAAGCAATTTTGCCTTTAAAAATCGATATAAAAGTAAAAAAAAATACACGAGATACAAACATTGACATGTATTCATCTATAATTATAACAAAATCCAAAAGACAGACAAAAACGGAAGGGACACAAATCCTAAAACATAAACATGGTGAAATGAGAGATGAGTAATGAAGTTTGCGTGAGAGAAATTTCAGTCTATCGTGTTCGAGATCAATTATACTCTTATATCTCGAGCTCTCTAGACTAAGACTGAAATAATTGTCAGGTTTGGTTCTGAGGTATTATTTCTTTTGAAACAACTACCCCAATATAAAAGCTGAAGACCAAAAGCGTATATCATCTCTACTTTTACGGCATTCATGGACAACAAAGCCTGGCTAAAATATTATGATGTTTTAAAGCCAATCTTATTGGCTTAAAACCCGCCTTTTTGATACTTTGATGCAGTAAAGATAATTTTTTTTATCAAAAAGTTAAAAAAACTTAGTATTTTCATTTCGCAAGTCGGCAAGCTATTTTTCTAATATAGATATCTGACCCAAATTTTTAAGCAAGGCTCAGTTCAAATAAATGCACTCTAAGACAAAAACAGAGAATAGCATTCATGGTAAGTATACTTCAAGGATAATGCTTCATTATTATTGAGTGATGTAAATGTCTATATTCTTGGTAACTTTTCGTCACACCTAAACAAGTATCTCCATTGAAATCAAATCAGACAAATGTTTGTAGATAATCCTGCCATTGCTGTGCCTGCACTCTATATTTGATAACAAAGGCTTTTCTTGTAGAAATTCTCCAATAACTGTTCAGTGTTTAGCACAAAGAACCCAGTCTTCCTTAACTCAAAACTCTTGTTTGGTATTGGAGACATCAAATTACAGTAGATAAACAAGATCTCATCGCTGATGATATATACGTATTATTTTATAATTATCATTCTCTGCAAGATCATGTGCTTAAACTCGTGTTTTAGTTTAATACTGTCTTTTGGAACTCGTACCATGTGAAACAATATACAAATCAGTTCCCTCTTCAAAAAGATCTTTGAATTTTTTAAAAGTATTTCCTGGTTAACATTGCTCCCACATTCATTCACGTCTTTCTATTTGCTCAGCGACAAGATAGCAGATTAGCAACAGACCAAGGCGTAGGGAACCGAGAGATCTGGACAAGAACAGAAACTGTATAACAAATAGGTAGACCAAGTCTTAAAGATACTTCTTGATTTTATATATAAAGAATTCAATGAACACCATAACAAAAATTCGAAACTATGATAGTGTCCCACTTACCTGAAAAAAATTGCAAATAGATGGACAGATGGATAGACGCACGGATAGAGAAATAGATAGATTGGTAGATAGATAGATAGATAGATGGACGGATAGATAGAGAGAGATAAATATATAAAGAGAGAAAGAGAGAGAGAGAGAGAGAGAGAGAGAGAGAGAGCTTTGGCATAATATAACTTCATAGAAATGATCAAACATGTGTGGCGTCGTGGTCTAGTGGTAGACGCTCGGCTTTCAGATCGAGAGGTCCGGGGTTTGAGTCCTGCTTTTGGCAGGTCGACGTTTAGTCCTTGAGAAAGGCTATGTACACATATTTCTTCGCCTCACTCATGCGTTAAAGGAGTACCCGACTATAGGCAGTGAAAATCTTGTCAAAATGCTAGAGTGATGCGCTATATATGCTGCTCCTCTGTGAGTTTAGAAGGTACTTTGGTTGATAATGGCATGTCGGGGAATCCATGTAAAGCGCTTAGAGCATATTCGTGAATTAATGCTATATAAAAAATACTCTTATTTACGCTCTTTGTAAATTTTACTATTTCATACTAAAAATTGCTTGAGAAAGAAGTGCGAAGGAGGCAGTAGAGGACTTATAAAAGGACTTGGGTTAGACATGATGCATTTAATTGGCTAATGTGCTGTACCAGGCTTTTCCTCTTGTATAAAATTTTTAGTCTTTATCTCCTTATTACACTTAAATGTCGCCAAAGTTTCCAGAGGGTTTTTACAACTTGCATCAGCCATTGCGCAGTAGTCGGTTTTCTCAGCTTCCTCAACTAGCTCTAAAACCTATAACCTACTAAAGCAGTGTCACAAACAAAAACTATCACAATGCCTAACTATTGCTGCATCCTTGCTTGCTCCAATAGACCAGTCCAACGTAATAGACGCTACACACAACACGTGTGTATTACTTCGCTTGTTGGCAAAAAAAAAAACCCCAGAGAAAAACGCGCTAGAGTAGCTTTAAAAGTTTAAGTTTTACTTTTATAACAGAGCAATAGAGTCTGTCAGAGAAACACGAATTAAAATAAAAAGTATAACTTTTTAAATGCCGTTATTTATAAAATTACAAGTGATTTGTCAATATATCTGTAATCTGTAATCTGTAATGAGTGTCTTGTACAGCGCGCAAATCCACAGAGGACTCCTCCATGCTCTAAGGTGCTTTAAAAAATATAAAGGTTTCTTCTTTTTCTTTTCGTTTTAAAAACAGGTATTTTGTAATTAACGTTTAGGGACTTATACCTTGACCTAGATTACACAAACTCCAAAACAAACAAAATCTGTCTTTGGTTAATATTTTGTCAAAATTTCCAGATGTATTATTATTTAAAACATTTTGGGTTGAAAACATTTTAGTTACTTTAAATAGAACTACTATACCAGATTAAACAATAATGTGATAAAGTTGCATATAAAACAATGCTCCCACCACTTTTGTAAATTACGCATGCCTATAACGTTACTGCTTTTGACATCAACATCAATGTTGCTCTTACAGTTACAGCATCACCTTCAACAGCAATAATAATGTTTACCACAAATGACACTCTTTGCAGCAAAAAGGACAACAACTGCTACCGCTATTGCTCTTGATATTCGTACTTTTAATGCCGCTGCTGTTGCTGTTGCTGCTGCTACTACTACTACTGCTACTACTACTACTACTACTACTACTACTACTACTACTACTACTACTCTCGAAACGCGTTTGAGTTTTTATTCTGAGCGATTTGAAGTAAACCTCCTCTATCATGGGGGTCAGGCAGAACGGTGTCAGCTGTTTGTTATAGCCTAAAGTCCCCTAAGCTTATCGCACCCACTACGTGACGCCGGCATGTATAACAACCAATTGCTATAAATGTTTAAGCATAACTGGCATTAGCCACGCCATCCTTTCATTCATTTTCTCTTTGTTTAAATTAAAATTCTCTAATAAACCCAATCACCAAAGTAATCTGGATTTAGCAAAAAAAGTACGCAAAGGTTGCCATCGACTAAAAGACTAAAGCTAAAAAGGTTGTTAGGCTAATATGATAAGGAATTTTGAATGAGATGTCGAACATCAACCATTTCACTTTCACCAATGCTATAGAAGACCTTACCCTCAAACTGACATCTAATTCTACATAGGAATGAGCGACGGCGAATGCTCCCTCTTTTTGAAATTCAAAAGTTACCAGTCTCAAATCGAAACATTCACGTCAAAATGTCTGAGCATTTCAAGACCAGTAAAACATTTTTACATTTTTTTTCTCTTGTCTTATGAGTTTACAACAACACGCAGAAACAAAGCATAGCAAAGCAGCCTGCCAGATGGTCACAACTTTTTGTATTAATAAAAGTAAAACAAGGAAAACAATAATCTGTGTGACGAAAGACACACAAAACAACACGCAACAGTGTGATTTAAGTGTTAGCCACAAATGCAACTTTCTGATAGCCCAAAACTTATCGTATCCTGACTTTTTTCACTTGCACCCCGCCGGGTCACTGTTTTGTTGGAGTATGTATCGGGAGATTTTATCTTGTCGTCAAAGTTAAGTTTAGCCAATTGTTGTAGGATTTTTTTTCTAGACTATGATTCTGACCTATAACTACATCACAATCAAGGAAATATATGTCACAACTTGGGAAATACTAATCTCTTCGGTTTCTTTTCTCGAAGATTGCCCACCCCTTTGTGTGGCACGATAGGACAAAATATTAAGCAGTATAAACCAAATTCCCTTAGACCGCTTTTGACATACAACTTCGCACCAACGGTAGACATGGGTTAGAAACATTTAACAGTTCGTTCTTATTGGTGCTAAAATTCTACCGAGGTTTTTGAGTATTTTCCTTATGTGCAAGCCCTGACTTTGCGGCAGCAAAGATTTCGATTAAGAAAAACAAGACAATTTAAACAGCAGCATGAAATTTGAAAAAAGGTAAAAAAGGAATCGAAATAAGTCTATCAAAGAAGTGAAATCTGTTTTTAGCAATCACTTTGTTTGTTGTTTCAAAAAATGTAAAACATTTTTCAACTTCTTGTTTTAAAAAAACAATGTATCAACTCAGTTGAGGTTTTCTTCAAAGACAACGCACATCTAAACGTTTTCAAAACCGATAAATTTATTTTACAGAGCGTACCCTGTCTTTAATGAAACTAGATCATTTTTTCGAAGCAAGAAAACCGCTAAAAAGTTTCAATCATCTACCCCGCACATACGTTCCCTCCCGAGCCACGGGAAATGGAAAAGGAAAAAAGCGACTGCAAAAGACCTTAGCACTTTCTTACTCGTGGTAATGTTTGGAAGTAAACCAAAGAAAAGGTAAAAAATGCCGCTGAGGCAACTGTAAAAAATTTTAACACTGAGCACTAAATTGACAAAGAGAGCTTGAGAGAGAAAGAGATAGAGATAGATAAAGAGAGAGATAGATAAAGAGAGAGATAGATAGATAGAGAGAGATAGATAGAGAGAGTGAGAGATAGAAAGAGAGAGAGAGAGAGAGAGAGAGAGAGAGAGAGA